>JAOUQW010028562.1:0-10968 GCA_028565825.1 Olivaichthys viedmensis
CACACACAGACAAGCAGACACACAAACACTATTCATTTCATTTTAATTTTTCCTACAAGACAATAAAAGGAGTCTCTCTCTCTTTCACACACACACACACACACACACACAATAAAAAAACTCCAATATGCCCCACCACTTCGGCAAAGCCTCTCCCTAGGCTAGGTGGCTCACTAAGTTGAGGACAAACATTCCAACAATGCCTGAGCTATTCAGAAGTCATCCAGAAAGACAGAATGTCCTGACTGTCCAATATGATACTCATATGTAGTAAAATCTAAACCAACAGATTTTACTACATATTCCAAAGTATGATGGTAAAACAAACGGCTAATCTTTTTTGTAATCATTTGTTAATAAGCAGATGAAAATGCTTTGATGAGTGATTTTGCTCTGCAATGTGTATAGAAGTTTTGTTTTCCTTTCAACCACTTTTCTCTGATTGCTTTATATGGTGTACCAGAGACAACATGTGTGACAAACATAACATTTAAAAAAAAGTTAAACTTTAACACTTTAACACTTATCACATACGGCTGGACATGTGACCTTGCTTGGTTCACTATGCTTTACTGTAAAACGCAAAAAGGTTAAAATTATTTTCTATTTCTTATAAAAATAAACCCTAATCTTTTGCAAAAAAATAAATCTGCATTCAGAAAGGTGAGAGTGGTAAAACAATCTCAATTACTTATGAACTTATAGCAGATTGAAATTATACACCAAAACTATACAGTTTAATATATATTGTTTATTTTAACAAACTGTAATTGCTTTTTGGATTTTTTTGTAACATTTATTTCTCATATCTGGTCAAATCTCTAAATGACTGTTTTTACTCTCCAATAATATTTCTTCACTCTCAGTGACCACTGCATCGACTATATATAAACACCTGACTGCTCTCCTGCTGGTATTGCAATAAATTATAGAGATTATTCTCTCTAGTAAAATTTGGTTGTGGGTATTCTATTTAAAATGGCATACTTACTCTGAATGATAATGAAAACCTTTTATGTATACACAATTAGTAATGATGATATAATTGACATTATAACTCATACATAACTCATCAGGTTTTTGACGAAAATAAAGTAATATATTCAGCTAGCTGTCAGGGTAATGTGAGAGTATTGTGACAATTTCAATTCTATGCAATTAAAATAAATTCCCCACAATTGGCTAAATATTCAACCAATTATAGCTTTCAATATTAGTAATGTTGACATGTGACCTATTAAAGTAGGAAGTCTAAAAATCGGTATTGAAAACTATGATGCTATTTGGCATCATTGTGCTGAAAAGGGCTAAGCAGATGATTCTAAATACCTGTAAAGATTATAAAGATTTTAAATTGTGTTCTGAATATGTTCTGTTCCAGACAAAATACATTTAAAAGGATATAACGTTTTGCCTCAATTTCTATAAAAAAAATTTTTTTCCAAAATTTTACTTGAATTGTTTTAACCTGAAAGCAACATGCTAAAATAAAATTATTAAAAAAAAAAAAAAAAAACTGGTCTAAACAATATACTAAACAAAAAGCTTTCACGTTACTTCCAACTCTTATTTGCACTTATGCCTGTTTACACACATCAGAATAATCTCCAAACATGTCGAAAGGGTTTTGAGTGTCTATTTTCAAAAAGTAAATATTAGTCACATTGCTAAGATGAAGAGGAGCGACATTGTATATTTTGAAATAGATTTTACAATTTCATTACTATAAAAGAAAAACAGATGGCATGAGTCATATAGAATAAAAGGATTGAGATCTACACAAATGATTTAGAGGAAGTGAATTAGGGTCTATTTGTGACAACAGTCTGATCTTTAGAATTATAAGTCTTGAAATGAGTCAACTTCCTAGGGCAGATAATGTAATTGTTCTCACTGATAGGAGGTGCATTCAAAAGAGAATAAGTGAAATAGGTTCCCTGACAAGGTAAATAAAGGCTTGGAATTATCGTGAGAATGTGGATCTATCATTACAAAGTGTTAAAAACGAACACGTCAGAGAAGGTGTGACAAAACCAGGCTGATTATATAGCAGTTACAGTAATTGAGGCAGTGTTTTTTTTTTGTGCTCCTTCGATACATTTACATTTACATGTACATTTAGTAATTTAGCAGACACTCTTATCCAGAGCGACTTACAAAATGTGCAAACAGTTGAAGACGCAGCAATGTCAAGCACCCAGTGAATCTGCAAGGATTCATAACCTGGAAGACACGAGGCAAATGTTCGTTTGTACAAGTGCTAGAGTGGTCAAGGTACTAAAGACTACAATTGCACCCCTAACTGCATAAAAATCCAAGAGACAATCAGTGACGAATAGGACAATTTCAAACCTAAGTGCATACATCATACAACAAATTAAAAAACCAAGAAGTAATACAAAATCAATTAAAGGTAAGTGCAGCGAAAATAAGGTGTCAACCTAGATACTGTCGGAAGAGGAAAGTCTTTAGACCTTTGATACAGACTCGAACAATTGTTTTCTATGGTTTATTCTTTTGGAGACAGCATCTACACATTTGTACGAAATTCAAAAAGAGGCTATGCCATAATTCTTTTGGAAGACAGAACTGTTACTCAAACTGTTGTGACTGTGGAATAGTTTTTAGTATTTTTAAATACAATACTGTGATAAAAGGTTAGGCATGAAAATTAAATATCAGGGCATGACTAGTTTTTCCACTTGCTTTGTAAGGTAAGGAGAACATGTATCTACTGTACATGTTCTGAAAACAGTTTTATTGCAGCAAGAAAAGTTCATAAAATAAATGCAACCCCATTCATGTCATTCCTAGTTAAACTTATTTCTCACCATCTGTCTGTAAAGTGTACAAGTACTCTTACCTTTAGCAGCTTCTCCCTCCCTGACATCTGCACATCTCACAATTCCTCACTTGTGTTGAATCTTTTAGTGAACATGGACAGGCATGAACAGAGCCTTGAAAATTTCTAGTCACAGTCAATTGACAGCCAGAACCTGTAGAACCAGTGTTCAGGATGGGCTGGGAAAAAAGGCACGGAAATTAAAACAGTGCACGCCTTGGGCTCAGATTTCAAAAAGATTGTCAAAGTAGGCAATATGGATGGTACAAATTGTTGTTGTGTTTCAGATAATGCTAAGAATTTATATGGTAAAATACTCCTTCAACTAAACACTTAAATTGTTACGTCTTAAGTGTGTTTATGGTTACAGCCATCAGATTTAACTTAATTTAAGCAGTGTCATGCAACAATACACAGTTTTTTATGCTTAAGAATTCAAAATTCATTATAATTAAGACTTTTTAAATGAAGAAAAATTATTTTTTTTCACTATCAAAAATTAATTAATGGTAATAAATGTTTTTAGTGCTCATGTTGTGCAAATATGTCCACAGACCGCTGCAGACATTAGGAAACTAAGAGCACATAAAGTGCACAGCAGACTAGCAATAATGGTAAACGTTTTGAAATCAACATGCATGAAGACACACAATAATCCCTGATCTTCTGTGCGTTGTAGTGGCATCTTCCTGAACTGTATACTGAAGTGAAAACAACAAACGGGTACAGTGAATAAAGGGAATTCAAATTTTTTGCAATCTTCTCACCTTGGTTTATATGTTTAATTTTTTAAATGGACAGTTAAAAAAATTTAATGTTTAAAAACTGCTTTTTAGGAACAAATGAGGACTTCTGTAGCCAGAGATAGTCATTCATATGTAGCATATGGCAAATATTTCTGACACAGCATATTCCTGGTATTTCACACAATTCTTTTAAAAACTGACTAAATATTCTTAGACATTCCATATCAGTTTGGAGCACATGGGAAAGAGGCCACTGCAGCTTTTCTGTGGATTGCTCCCATATTGGGGACACATAGAAAGAAAAACTGACAGCATCTTAAACTCCCCACCATGTCATTTAGAAAATCACTGTATGTCAGAACTCCTAAGTAAAGCAAGTTTTCCTTAATCACAGTAGACCTAAAAGCATAAAGAAAATGTGTTACTTAAACTTATATCACAGAACTACAGAAAATCAGGGATTATTAGATTATTATAAAGATGCCACTTCTCAAACCTCAAACTTCATGATTCACATGGCAATTTGAAGCAACAAAAAGCAATGTAAAAATTCAAAGTGAGGTTGACTAATGGCTAAAGATCAAAGAAATAAAAATGTTTGCTTTCCAATTTGACACATTTGACAAAAAATCTCCAAAATATACTTTTTCACTAATACTAGATTAAACATCCTCAGTAATAAGTAGTGCATAAAGGTTTTGCTGTGTACAGGGGACGGCATTAAAAAGCTGCTCCTGGAGCCCTTCCTTTCGATTTCAATGCTATACATGCAAGAGAACCATGGCTAAGAAAACTAAGTATAAATAAAAAAATAAAAAAATAAATAAAAATATTAAATAATGAGCACATACTGTGAGGAATCTTAGTGTTGTGTAAGATTTAATTCCAGCCCAAACTTGCTCGCAGATTCATAGCTGATACACGCAGAGATTTCTTCACATATTATTATCTCTAGTGCATGCTACAACAAAGCCCAATATGTAAAAAAAAAACAAAAAAACATTTAAACCATAAACCATTGTTCAAAGAGAATCTCAGGGTTTGATCACATAAATTGTGTTGAAATCATATTGTTAGGTGCAGTATGCCCAAGTTCACTTACACTAAGCAATGTGCCAAGTCCCTTCTACTATTCATATTTTGACCTTATATTTTTGCTATTTGACTATTTATACTGTTTTGTATAGTCATTTATTATATGTAAGTGACATGATGTATGAGTCCATGGGTTGTATGTTGAATGTTCCCCTTGATGATTTGCCAAGTTAAATTCTTGTACATTTGCTAAAAATAAAGAATTTCTAATTAAGGGCTCTATTTTAATGCAGGCACAGGAACTAACTTAATAACGCTAGCGTATTGCTAATTTAATTGGGCATAAGGCAATTTTTTCATGTTTTTGCCCAGTTCCTATTTTCAAGGTCAGAAATTAACACTCCTTCAAATTCACTTTGGTCCAAAAATTCCATTTTCATTACTGACCCCCTCTTAGTGCAGACACAAGTGCAAAATGGTATTTCCTGACCAAAGTAAAGCCTTAAAATTCCCTGAAGTAAAGCCTTAAAAGTCCTGTGCCATTTCTTACAACCCAGCTTTGTGAATGTACACTACTTACTGTATGTCACCCCACTTTACAATAAATACACTACTTCACCAAATGTTAACTAAATACAACAGACTGAATTATTTTATCTGTAAAAAAAAAAAAAAAACATCTCAGTTGTGGCTACTAATTATAAATCAGACAGATTATGAAGGATATAGGCTCAAATTCCAGAATTGCCCAATTTATTGCTGTCATAGTGACGTGGAATTAACCAATATAAATGATATGTTTTAGAGTGCTCACATGTGAGTGAACACATTCAAAAGCACATGGGACACATTTGCTGTAAGTACTGTCAGCCAGCCAGTTATTTCTACCAATAAAATATTGATATAAAATCTATAAGTGAAATCTTTTTATATGTGATTATGAAAATGTCACTGGGCTGAGCTGCAGGCACACACCCGGTTCTTAAAGGGAATGAGAGGAACTGATTTGATTGGATATCACAGCAACACGCTTAACCACACCTCTATAAAATGTATTCTTTCTAACACCACCCCTTTCTGCAACTGTGCTGATCTTTGCCAAGGTACCGTCTACGCCAATGGTCACATTATATCAGAAATATATCTGCCACACCCACACGCGATCCTGTGCATTATTTTCAGCTTGCACTATAATCACGAAAATGAAGCCCTCTGATTCCAATTAATTACTGTTTATGATAATCTTCTCAACCAGCTAAATGCCACCAGCAATGGGTGACTGTCCACAGGGATTCCCGGGAGCAAGATTTTTTTACATAGTTTTAAGGTATATAAATCTGCAAATAGTGCTGAGTCATGCTATGTATATGCCAATGCTGCACAAAAGCTTGGTCCTCCTCAAAAACTACAACAAACTGAGATCTCTGTGTTTATAGCTTGTCCAGTGCCAGATGACTGTAGCTGTCCATTCACCATCGTTCAGTGACAAATTAAATAATAGGGGGTCGATGCTAAATGTCTGTGTGAGGAATAAGACTGCAATTATATTGCCTAATGAAAAAGTGATGTAGTTCAGCCACATTAGCATTTTAGAAATACATGAATGAACGTGTTTGTTCTAGTCTATGTGCCTCACTGAAAGACACTATTAACAGCAGGTCTACAGGATTGCAGAGTGTTGGGTCATGGTGAGAGAGAAAGATAGAGAGAGAGGGGTGGTTATAGTGGTATAATGTTTCAACAAAAATAGAAATCAAATCAGAATGGTGAAAAGACACTGTAAGACATCATCAACAGCAGGTCTATATGGTTGCAGAGTGTTGGGCCATGGTCTGTGTGAGTGAGAGAGATTAAGTTATTTAACAAAAACAGATGTTAAGCACAAATGTAGGCCAACCCTTGGGAACTTATTCAATGCCATCTAACCATTCACCTACACCTTATGACTCATTCTGATCACATGGAATAAGAACAGCACTGCCTAATGTTTACATCCAGTCTGTGCAATTAAGGGGTTGTGAAAACTGCAAGACTTCAAAGATATACTCTTTTGTGACTCACAGGGTGTGTGTGTGTGTGTGTGTGTGTGTGTGTGTGTGTGTGTGTGTGTGTTTGTGTCATAGAGAGTCCAAAATCCCTCAAGGCTTTTCAGCAGAAATACCATGCACATTCATTTTTCCTACCTGTAACTACTTGTTATGAACAGATGCCATTTTAAAGCCACACAATGACAGTCAATAACAGTCATTGTTTTTCTCCTTTGTATAGAAATCAGAAAGGAAACAGCTTCTCTGTTGAGAAGCATGCCTATTAATAATAATTTAACCAGGCCTTTAAAAAATGAACTAGCTGCAAACGACTGTTTAATTATGTTCGGAAGCCCTGATTACTTAAGTCATAAATTTTTTTAGCTTTATATCATTCCCATATGAAATCATCATATATAAATTCACTCTAAGCTATATGACCAGCCTGACTATTTTGAGCTGAGCAAAGGTCGCTGATATGATATCATCTTGATACGCAGATCGGTAAAGTCATACAACGCTCACATACCTCTTCTCAATTTAGTGCCATTATAATCACAGCTAAAAACCATGTACTAACCTGTTAAAAATGGTTTTCGTAGAATTTGCAACGTATTTCAGTTTCCTTGTACAGCGATAACCTTTTGTTGTGCCGTCTTGGGTGTGTGTCAAATAACTACTATGATGTAGGTCCTTAAGTTTTTATCAGATTAAACAGAGTGTGATTGCCAAATTGTTGTCAGACAATGTGAAAGAGGAGACAGTGAGGGAGGGGGACATGTGTGTTATTAATGTGAAACTTGTTTACATCATGTTGCAGCCTCTGAAGAACATTGTCGACTGGAAATATTTTGGGTCTTCGATGTGTGGCCACTCAGAGAAAGTGAAACAGAAGAGTGACTCTAAATTAGGAAGCACAGTAAGAGCTCTGTTGAACAAGGCGAGTATGGCATGAATGCAGTGAATTGAACTCCAAGTCCAAACCATGTCCATATTCAGTGGAAGGGATGAGCACAATTGGTTTGGACAATGGCAAAGGAGTTGTGTAAGTAGGTGGAAGTAGTCAGTAGGTACAGGAGGCTGGCATACAGGAACAGTGTGTGTGTGTGTGTGTGTGTGTGTGTCTGTGTGTGTGTGTGTGTGTGTGTGTGTGTGTGCGAATGTACATATTTGAATTTAGTTTTTATGTATGTAAGTTAGACTTGTGCCTATAATATGTAATATGATATTCTCCATCAATTAACATGGACAACATTATTAAGCAAAATATTGTCACTCGCTGAAAAAGTGCTCTGAATGCACTTACCAGGTGTCACGGGAAACACAAGTGTTATTTGATGTTTTTTTTAATTTGTTCATTAACCCTTTCGCGTTCTAATATATTTCCGAAGGTTGAATATTTAATTGCTCAGCCGTCCAATCACCAATTTTATTTCTGAAAACTGCCAAATACTAATAACAAAATTATCTGTGACTAAAAATAATTGGTTAAGAGGTTACTGGCACAAATAATTTGTGATATTTAAAAGCCTGTCACGTATAGAAACCATCATTCGTCTCAGCAGAGCGGAGCATTCAGAATCATTCGGAGCATTTCCCGTGAAGTCCCTATGGAGTGAATTTACAGCTTGAAAATGAAAACTGAGGTGATATTTTGAGGTAAGACAGCTTCTTGACAAGTTATATGACATGTTTTGCCAATAATTTCACTTGAAAGACTAAACTATGTTGTTACTAGGTCTTTATTTCTATTTCTTGTTTGTTAACATAACTTGACTGGGTGATGTAGACAGCATCAGCTAATGTTAGCAAAGATCGCGATTATGACTGAATTGTCGTAATTTATGTGAAACTTGCCAAATAAAAGTTAGATAGACTAGACTACGTTCACTTTTAGCTAAATGTATATCGATTTTTGGTGAGTTTTGGCAAGTTTTGTGACTCGTGCAAGTCATTGAAATTAGCCTGACAGACTGAGGTTAACTAAGTCCTGAGGGGAAGAGAGAATGCTTTCCGCAGCTGCTGACTTGATGACTCAAATAGTTTATTTTCCCACACCATGTGGCTTATTTGATAAATGGTAGCTTTCAATTATTTATGATTGAAAATAGACCCTGAGCTGGAGGAGGAGGAGGAGGAGATGGACCCTGATCCCCGGCCAAGACCATCAGTTAGGTAAGTATGAGTGTGTATGTATTGTTATTTGTTTCTATTTCTCATATAACTAATATTCACAGTGACACTAACTCTGTAACTCTTATCATTTTGGGTATGGCTAGCCATTCTCGCACAGGTCCTAAGTAAACGCTTCTCTGACTCTGTTTCTCATCCCTCCTACTCTGACTGGTTATTGACTTGGGTAGGGTGCGTTGGGCTGTGCGATCAACCACCAATATGATGTTGAGAGAAATTGACTTACTCATTACTGAGATATGCAGCTTTACAAACCGACAGGGGTGGGAGCTTGTGTTAAATTATCCGTCGTATGCAAATTACCAGAGAGCTTGGAATGAGGTGTGCCCGAGGAATTTTACAGTTTTATTGGGCTGCTTATTTACATGGGGTTTTCAAGTTTCCCTGATTCCCATCGTCATTGGGGAACCAAGTCGCTTCAGGGCTCATGGGCGAGGGAATTTATGTGTCGCAAACGCTATAAGGCTCTGTTGGCAGCTCTGCATGTTGTAGACGCTGCCACAGAAGATAACCAGGATCGTCTTAGGAAGTTGCGTTATCTTATGGACCACCTCAAACCAAAATGTCAGCAGCTCTTTCAAACCAAAATTTATCCATAGATGAGCATATGGTCAAATCAAAAGCTCAATCAGGATTTAGCCAGTATATGAATGGCAAACCTACTCGATGGGGTTTAAAGTTGTGGGTAATAGCCAAATATGACTCTGGCTATACTCTTGATTTTAATGTGTACACAGGTAATAATGTTGTTATTATTATTATTATTATTATTATTATTATTATTATTAAGTTCAATTTATATATCTATAAATAGATATAAAAAAATTGTGACACATTCCTAGCTAGATGAGGAGGATAATTGAAAGTGTTGAGAAAACAAGAAAGTTTTTAGCTCAGCTTTAAAAGAGGAGATAGAAGAACAGTCACAGAGAGATTGAGGTAGTGTGTGCCACAGGTTAGGGGCTAAGACACTAAAAGACCTGCCTCTCATAGTGGACAGTCTAACTTAGGCACAACTAGGAGCCCAGTGTCAGAGGACCTGAGAGTTCGAAGAGGGGTGTAGTTTTGGAGGAGCTCAGAAAGGTATGATGGAGCAAGGCTATGTAAGGCTTTATATGTCATAAGCAGGAGTTTGTATTGGATGCGGGCTGAAACCGGTAGCCAGTGTAGCTGATGGAGTATAGGTGTCACAGTCTCGACACTGTCACCCCGAACACTTCCGCTCCATGACACCAGAGGTCCCCATCGCCCTAATATTGAACACTCATTGGACTCACCTGACTCTCATTACTTCCACATTAGCCCCAGTTTTAATATACCCTGGTTTTCTGTTCAGTCTTTGCGAAGTCTTGCCATTTCATCTTGAACTGCATTTCTGAGCGGTTTTCTGTGCAATGATACCTGGTTACGATTTGTGGCTGTTTTCTGGTTACCGTCTTTTGCCTCACCCCTTGGATTTGTTTGCCTTGTGGACTGATATACCGGTTTTGGATTATTTTGCATGTTCTATGACCCTGAATATCCCTTTGGTAAATAAACATCTGCACTTGGATCCTACCTTTGACTTCTATGTCGTGCGTTACAATAGGAGTGATGTGAGCAGATTGTGCAGTATGGGTGAGACTGCTGGTGGTAGAGTTTTGTATATATTGAAGCTGTAAATGATTTTAGCTGGGAGACCAATGTAAAGGGAATTGCAGTAGTCAAGGCAAGTGGTGATGAAAGCATGTACCAGATTTTCAGCATCTTTTGTGCTTAACAAGTGACAGAAGCGAGCAATATTGCAAAGGTAGAAAAAATATTTTTTTAGTGAGTGCCTTAATGGGGTGAAATTGTATTTATTATTGTATTCTTGCCTTCCAAATATGACTAGGATGATTGGATTGCCCTGCTCTCTGGTTGGTAAGGCTGCTTTCACATGATAAAACCGCTTTGCGCCGGCGATGCTTTTGTTTTCCTATGGAGAGAGTGGTGCCGCTTTACCTTGACTCTGCACCTGAGCCTCACGCTGCGTTCAAAATTCAATCAAATTAACTTTGAGCCAGTTTGCAGTGGTGGCTCAGTGGTTAGGGCACTGGGCTACTGATCAGAAGGTCGTGGGTTCGAGCCTCAGCTCCACCAAGCT
>JAOUQW010028563.1:0-10967 GCA_028565825.1 Olivaichthys viedmensis
TGTTGAACACTTTTCTTGGTCACTGCATAATTCCAGATGTGTTATTTCATAATGTTCATGTCTTCATTATTATTCTACACTAGTAGAAAATAGTACAAATGAAGAAAAACCTTCTATGAGCAGGGGTGCACAAACTTTTGACTGGTAGTGTACATAAGTGATGATTAATGGAATGGAATAGTTACATGGTGACAAGATGTGAGGACATTTCTGTTATGATTTTTATATATATATATATAAATTTGGGAGCAATAGGATGCTACAGCCAGCCAAAGCACATTGCTCTGGCCAAGATCAAAAATTTAACTATCGATACATCTGATGTACAGTTGTATGCAAAAGTTTGTTAAAAGACATTAACATACTTCTGCAAGGAACAGTTATTATTATTATTTGCTGAATTTCAGCAAAAGTGTAGAACATCCCTTCAGTCAGTACTTATTAGGGCTGTGAAATGCCTTTAAAAATTCCATTTTTGAATTTCAGTTATTTAATATTTAGTATGTGAATGTATTAGAATATTAATGAGGTATAAAATGAGTTTTATTCCTCCATCAGACGAGCAGACGTTCAGGTGTTTGTACTGTAAAAGCCGGGAGGTGAAACTGAGCGTTTATACGCTGACATACAAACACTTTACACTTTTTCCAGCTTTTCAGTTGTTTGGGAGTGATGATGTCATCATGTTTATTATTTACTTTACTAGTTGTAGCATTAGGGGGCTTCCTGCTGATTTAGTGGCAGCCTTGTGACAAATCTATACTGCCCCCTACTGACACGCCCCTTTTCCTACGGCAAGCCACAGGGTGATTTGGCCAAAAACCGTTTTGGGTAACGCATTTCTATAGACTTGTGTTAGACGACTAAAAGTAAAACATGGCATCTTAAACATTCGAGTGTGGATTTTTACCTTCGAATGTGTAAATATTACAACCGTTTTTGGGCAGATGTTTCCCCGCCGATATTTCCACAAATCCCGCCTCCTGTGGGACAATTATTACTCTCTATTAGTTATTACTCACAAGTTCTATACCACTAATGACTGGATGCTTGTGGTGAGGATTTGGGTAATGCATGCTGGGTATTGTAGTGACTGAACACTGATGGACATAAACGGAATTGGACGATGATATAAAATCCTAAATTCTGTCAAAGTGTCAAACCAAGCATATGTTAAAAAGGCAACCTTTTAGTTGCATCATAACACATCTCTAGAATATTATGACATTATTATGACAATTTATTGTTATTTTCCGCCTCATTTCTCGACTGTACTGGCTGTAATTGTGGATTATCAGCTGTAATAAGTGTGGTGATGAGATTGTGGTGGGTAATCTCACAGCTGACTTCCTGTCTGTGTGATTTTGTTGCAGTCAGGCATCGCTCCTGCTCAGAGAGGAAATGAAAGCTGGAATTGGCCGAGAGTCAAACGTTCAATCTCGATCCTCCTCGTTTTCTCCCTCGTCTCCTCCTGTCTCTTCTTTTCGGATCCTTTTCAGATGCTAACGGCGTTTAACTGTAGCGCAGTTTAAATTACACCGACTCGGGAATTCTCTCAGCAGATCTGTACAGGAGAAGGACTCCTCTCCATCTCCAGAGCGATGTGCGGCTATTTCCCTGTGCTGAGAACCAGAGTCGCACCAGATGAACAATATTAATGCTAACAGCTCATTTTTCTCTCGTAAATGTCTCTTTCCCTTTCTCCAACTTCCTGACATGTACTCCGTCTCTCACTATCCCTCTTTCTTTCTACACTCGCTCCAAAAAATTATCTTAGAAATGCTAAATTCGCCTTTATTTGAGATATTTCTCTAATATATCTCATTACAAGATTACGATAAAACAAATATAAGACTATTCTAGACATTTTTACTAATTACTTGTTCTATTGGAAGCAAATTTTGCTTATTTTAAGCATTTATTTCTAAAAATAAATAAATAAATAACGTTGAAAAATTATCTGTCAATGGAACAAGACAATTTTCAAAAAAGGGGTTCTTTGAATAGTTAAGGGTTCTTGGCATTCTAAAAGTGTTGTTATTCAAAACTCTTTCTGACAGGGAAACACTATGTTGTAGTGTTCTGAATAGAACCTTTAAAGGTTTCCCCAGAGGGACAACTGAAGAACCCTTAAGGGTTCTAGATTTGACCTTTTGACTAGTTAAGGGTTCTTAGATTCCTAGAGATGTTCTACATTGAACTCTCTCTGATGGGTAAACGGTGTAGAATGTGTTTATTTTTTTGTTGACAAACTATTATATCATTCACAAAAACTTTTTTTATTCAACGTTTACAAAAATCGTTACCAAAAAGGCGCCGACAGAAGTATTTCGGTACTACCGAGTACCGAAAGTCTCTGAAAAATTTGGTGCATATTTTCAATACTTTTTAGAATTATTTAGGTTCTATTTGGAACCCTCTCTGATAGGGAAACACTCTGTGGTAGGGTTTGACCCTGAACCTTTAAGGGTTCCCCCAGAGGGACAACCGAAGAACCTGTAAGGGTTCTAGATTTATTTTTTAAAAATTCTAAAAGTGTAGACTGATGGTTATAGAAATATTACAGGATAACTTCTTATGACTGACGGTATTATGGTAACCGTGACAACCCCAATAAAACTCTCAAATATAGATTGAGGCCTTTATTTAGTGCATCTGTATGTCAATTATGCATCTAAACTTTTATCTGAGAGTTAATTTAATTTTTGTTCCGTTATGGTGAGGATGTTCACATTTCTGTTTTGTTTCCTGTGTAGTGTTGTAGCTCCTCCTTTCATTAGACTGAAATAAATAAATAAAGGTGTGAACATTTTGCTGTTGTAATGCAGTCTGTCTCTCTCTGGCCTCGCATCGTCCTGAAAGCGTGACGGAGACGATTCCCTCTGTGCCGTTTCCATGGTTACCCGCATCCGATGCGATGCCGTGGAGACCCCACAGAAATTATCAGAGTCTCTGGACACTGAGAACGATGGAGCGTGGTCCTGTTAGTTCTTACACAGGCGCGCGCACACACACACACACAGACGCCTGGGATTTAGCAGCTAATGAGCTGATCTGTTCATTCAATATACTCGTTCATCCGTTATAGCGAGTGGCTTAGCAGAGACGTCGTTAGAGCAGGGCTGGGGATAAAATAAAAAGTGTGTGTGTGTGTGTGTGTGTCGGGCTTTGTTGGTAAAGAGTCATGTGACCGTGCAGGAAGGTTTCTCAGAGTGTTAACAGAATAACCATGTTGAAGCGCAGTGTGAGCGCGTGACTGTTACTCTGTTTTTCCCATTAATCAGGCTACACTCCCATAATGCATTGCACGGGGCATCCACGTGCCCTTAAAAAGCCTTCATTTGTCTAAAAGATTACAAATGTACAAATCAAAGGCATTACACATTTGTCTTAAGGTCAGACACCTTTGGCAAAAACAGCGATTTTTGCTTCCACAGTGTGTAAAAAAGAAACAGCAATTTATTGGTATAAATATTAATTTTTTTAGATTTTTATCCCAACTCCAGAAACTACGCATAACATAAATTATGTTGTATTTTTAATTTTTAGGTAAAAGTATGACAGGTGTTTTTAAATTTCTATATATTGAATTAAAGATCGTTGGAAATTTTATTTTATTGTTTATTTAATGTTCTGTAGTTCATCTATAGACATTTCATTAGATGACGTAATGATTCATAATAAAAGATTAATTGGTTCCTTAAATTTATGTTGATTGACCAAGTTTTATTCTGATATCAGTAAAAAAAAATACTGATACTAAGATTTTAGGCTTGTCTTTTTATTTAAAAATAAAAATAAATAAATACATTTATTTTATCTTTTTTCTAATGTAATTGAATCAGGTTTGAATACATAGCATATAAATTTAATTTCAGGAAAATTAATTCAAAAGTGGCTGGAGAACAGCAAACACTCGCTGGCTAAAACCGAAAAAGGTTAAATCTAGAACTCTAACGAACTCTTCGGCTCTATGTCGAACCCTACAACAACTTGATCATCCGAAGAACCCTTGAGGAAGCTTTTATTTTAAGAGTGAACTGTATGCTATGCATATTTGTTTCTACTTTTGATTAATATTTTATTGTAAAATTTCTAATGTATATTCAGTGTTATGTAATTAACATATTTATTATTTACTCATTTTTGCCAAATAATAGAACCTCATCATTTCAAGGCTGCATTGCTAAAGTCTTGAAAAAGTACTACAGTAAATTTGAGGTTCCTTGTAGAACCCCTGTTCCATGAGCTCAGTTTGTGACGTCACTAAACAAGCAACAACTTTAAAGCAATCACGTCCGATATGCAGATTATTAGAGGAGGACAATGTGGTACCTGGAAACTTTTAGCTGCAGAACATGCATGCTAAGCTAGCTAGTGAGCTAACTTAGCTAATGTTAGTGATGAACAAAATTGCGGTTGCTATGGTAACATTATAGCTGCTGTTAAGTAAATCACTGAGGAAATGACGACGCAAATCGAGACTTGTGACAAATGTGAGCTAGTTTATTAGCAGTTAAATAGACGGCTAACTATTAGGAGGACATGGGGGCGTTTCTAATGAACATATTCATGAATATTCATAGATCATGTGACATTGGTATGTCATTTTTGTGGTGTTACACGGTGCAGACGTTTGCAGTAGAACACTGTGGTTAAACTGTGGAGTGTGTTGCAGCCTGAGCTCAAGACAGGAAGTGTGTGTTTACATTGTGCATCACAGCTGCCACTCGTTAAAGTACAGTGTGTGTGTGTGTGTGTGTGTGTGTGTGTGTGTGTGTGTGTGTGTGTGTGTGTTTGATTATAGCCGTGTTTCTGTAACCTATAGTATAAACCACAATGCTGATGTTTTGGGCTTGTATTTTATCGCACGTCCACTAGAGGGCGACAGAGGCACAGGTGGTGCCACAGGAGCCTCCCACGTTCCCGACCGCAGATGAAATCTGGGTGTACCTGTAACAGTACCTGTTGCCAGTCTACGTCCACTTCTTTAAACTTCCTCTAAACTCAAAAGCGTGATGTTTAAAACGATTCTGATTTTATACATTTGGGGGTTTGGGTCAAGCGTTAGTCACATTTTTCCATCTAAAACCAAGACTTTCTCAGAACTTCTGTATAAATCTGATTTGGGGGCGGGGCTACATATGAGTACTTTTGTGATGTCACAAAACAAGCAGCAACTTTAAACCAATCACGTCTGATATGCAAATTATTAGAGGATGACGATACCCGGATTTTTTTAGCTGCAGAACATGCATGTTAAGCTAGCTAGTAAGCTAACAAAATCGTGGTTGTTATGGTAACGTTATAGTTTTAACAGGTTTGGCTGCTGTTAAATAAGTCAGTGAGAAAATTTAGGATCGAGAGGAAATAAATAAATCGAGACTCAAATCTGCTCGTGTCGAATCTGTGACTAATGTGAGCTAGTTTACAGGCACTTAAATATTGCTAACTATTAGAGATGCCAGGAGGACATGGGGGTGTTTCTAATTAGCATATTCATGAATATGCAGAGAAATGGACGAGTAGAGTGTTTGTTTGGCGGGAAAACGGTAGCTAGGTTAGGTTTTTTTCCGGCTACGTCTCAAACCACGTTGAAATAGTATATTAAAAATAGGATGCCACTAAAGACACTCATACTTGTAGCTGCTGTACTATTTTGAAATACTATTTAGTAAGGTAGTATGCAATTTGTAATGTATTCTTTTTTCCATGATACTGGCTCTTCCTGATTTCTTTTTCTGCACTGCTGTGGAGAGTTCTTTCTTTTCAAGACAACGTCAAACGGAAATTTGAACGCATTTAGTTTTCCGCTACGTGCCATATTTCCAAGTGAAACGGCATATTTGGGTGCGCGGGACTTTGGTTTCATCCATCAGGATTTGATCGTTAATGGATATTGTTGCAAGGGGGGAGGAGGGGGAGGTGAAACATGACATAAAATGATTGGTTATTATATTTTTTTGTCCCGCCCACAATTCTACCGTGATGTAATCAGTACGTCAGAGGCCGTTTAGAGGCGGGAAGAAGTGGCTGCACTTTAGCGAAAGATTATGGACAAAGTGGAATTTGGTCTTTTAAGTGATTAGTGCAGATGAATCGTCTCCAATCTGATCAAGGACACGAGCTAACGAGGTACAAAAGGCCCTTTTTTTATTTTCAGGTTGTGTTTCAGACATGTGCAGAACGTGCGTGTTTTTCACAAAAAACGTGAGGCAACAGCAAGGAAGCGTAAAGTGATGATCGATAAAATCAGTCGACCTCGGTTAGGGCTAGTTCTTCCACATCAACTCAGTGGGTCACTTCCTTAAACCTCCCTCCTGTCTCATCTCTGTGTGATTGTGTTCCCTCTCCGACACCCTGTCAGTTCTCATCAATGGTTTTCAGTCAGAAGGAAGAATGAAGATGGCTCGATGTGGGGGAGTCAGTTTGTGTTCAGAGTCTTACGTGAGACTCGTTCTTTCATTTTGAGTCGATTGTCTATCGATAAAAAGTTTAATTAAAAGTCTGAAATTCCTAAAATGGACCAACACAAAGATTGTAAAAAATATTTTAAACCATTATTTCTATTGGAATAATTTTGTAATTTTGCTGTAACGAAGATTCAGAAAACCGTTTAATTGTCATGTGACCAAAAACCCATGTAAAGGAAATATCAGTAGGAAGACCCCCCTGAAGACACTCACGGTTGTGTGTTAATGTTTGTGAGAAATAGCAGATCATTTGACGGTTTTTTTGGACATGGGACATCTAGGAAATCTGGATGCTGATCATAAGCTAGGTAATGACTGAGGCTAATGATTTAGCTAGCTAACACATAGCTGACAGTGTAAAGACACAGTAACCATAGAAACGAGACGGAACCGTCAGGTACATTTCCCTCAGATGTGTTGGAAACTTGCTGAGAAAAGACTCGACTAAAATGAGTAATTACGCTGTAATTACACCTAGCATCAGAAAATTCTAACTTCCCAAGTCGTCACAAAAAAAAAGCAACAAGCGTGCGGAACCTTCTTGTATATCACTAATACATTCCATGTTTTCCCGTTTCATGATGCAGTTAAGGACATTTTCAAGGTGCACTAAAGAAACATTGGAATGACTTATTACTTGACCCCGCCTCCCATCCACGCCCATGTACACAAAGGTACATGAATCATCCCAGAATCTGCGGTGGCCCGAGAGTTTATCCACGTTTGTAAATTTCCATCGTCTCATTCTACTTGGCCAATTATGACAAAGTTATAAAGCCATAAACATGCAAAATACTGACAAGCTGAATAACTTACTGATTTGTTGATGTGGTCAGTTAACCAGTTTTATAATATTAATGATCACATTAACGTCACCTCTCTAATTTAGCCTCCAACTTCATCTCCTTCACAGTCAGCAGGTTCCTCCATCTTGGAAAAGCAGCTCCCAGATTTACTCGTTTTATTTCTTTTGGTGACGTTACGCTTTTTTGGAGCAGATCGTGTTTTGTTTCCTCCACAACTATATTATCTGGTGACGCTGCAGTGTAGCACTGAATTCCACCATGTGTTTTTTTAAAGGTATTTTTTTATGTTTATTATCAAAGTGACTTCGGATGATGGAGCAGGTCACGTGGGTGTTCTAGAGGACAGAGGCAGCAGTGTTGGGTTGTTGCTTAAAATGAAAGTTTAAGGTCGTGTCCTAATGACTGGAGGTTTTAGTTTAAATCCCAGAAGTAGAATATTGAGCGAGACCTTTTAACCCCCGACTGCTCATGAATATGCAAAAACCCCAAGAATCAGCCCTCGTGGTTTAATAATGTATATAATTAAATAAAATGTGTGATTGAGCGCATACATTTTATTAAAGTGATTAACAATATAAATAATCTAAATAATTTATGCAAATTAGGAGTGGGCGATATGGAAAAGAAATCATATAGTATTGCAATACTTTAAATTTACAGACATCTTTACGATACACGATATGCATCACAACCTTCAGTTTTGCTGATAAAGAACCAACAAAACATTTATAATGCAAAACTATATGTTTAAAATTTTTTATAATTCGGCATTTACATAATTTTTAAATATTTAATGAGGAAAAGGAGGGATAATGAACTGATTTTAAAGTCCATATCGTGATGTTAATACATCGCGATATCGATATCATATCGTTCTATTCGCCCATCCCTGAGACAAATAATGATTTATTTTCAGAAAAATATTCTCTTCTGCACTAAATTCAGCTCTTATAAGGCCGGTATCCATATTATAACGTATTATCGACAAGTCACTAGGTTTAACTAAATATTACTATAAAATGTAATGTTTAAAGTGTTTTTATTTATTTAATGAAAATCATTTTTAATAAAAAATACAAAAACTCTGTTACTGAAGCGTTATTCCATTCACAGAAATTCAAATTTAGACATTTTTGCATAAATTATGTAACATATTAGGGAAAGTCAGTTCTCAATTGGCTACATTAGGAATTACAAAGATGCGCATAAAACAAAGTAGGTTTAAATATAGCAACTGTTCTGTGAAACATTTTTAATCTTTATTTTTTAAATTCATAACAAAAGGTTCTCCTAGGCTGTGAAACTTCATGCACAAACATGGTCTACTTTTAAATCTTTTTTAGCTTTGTGTGTGTTGTGTAACTATGTTCTGTTTGTTTAAAGGAGCACAGTGACGAGACGGACCTGTGTATTTTTTCCTGCATTGTTTTTTTCAGAGAGAAACGTCTTTTAGCATGACGCTCTGGAGTCACCAAAGACCTCGTTCTCTCAGAGAGACTCTGATCTTCAATAAAATGTTCCAGACAGTGGAAACGTGTGTGTGTGTGTGTGTGTGTGTGTGTACATTTGTGTGTAAATTGCACTTGTATAACAAGTGTCACTAGCTGTACGAGTGTTTAGGGGGTTAAAAGGATGGTGTGATTATGTAAAAATGGCATTGGGGAACGTCTTCCTCCATCAGGGCATCTGTAGATGATAAAGAATAGATGAGGAAGAGCACTTTGCTAAATGCACATCACATCGGTGTGTGTGTGTGTGCGTGTGTGTGTGTGTGGGTTTTGGATGGAGACGAGCAATGGCAGGATCAGCCAGAGGTTAAAGAAATACAGAATAAAGGGGCTGCTCGTCTTCTTTATTGACTTTATGCCTCTTTTATAATTTTATTATTAAATTTCTATAATTTAATAATAATTTGTCTAATTTACACATTGTAACTGTAACTAGACGCATTGCAATTCTCTAAGGACTGAGATTCGGTTTTGCTAAATTGCTGAATTTTATTATTATTATTTATTTATTTACTTACTTTTTGCTCAAAACAAGTAAATCTTGTTGACCCTTTTCATTTATTTATTTATTTATTTATTTATTTAAAAGCTGCTATTATTTCCTCTGGCTTGGTATTTAAAAAAATTCACTATATCATCCACTAAGGGTGTGAATCAGCCTCCCGATTTGTTATTAGAGCATATTTGTCGATCAAATTGCAATTCTCTTGAGTATTCTGCTGATACTGCTGATATTAACAAGGGAATCTTGTTTTTATTTTCTTCTGCAAGCTGCTATTATTATTAGGCCACATTAGGAGGTTGGGCAATATGGCCTTATGGAAAATATATTGCGATACTTGAGAACGTCTTCACGATACATGATATGTATCACGATATTTAGTTTTGCTGAGGTTTTTCCAACAAAACAATGGTGTGATATAATTTAAAATTAAAAGTCCAGAAATTTTTATTCAGCTTTTACAATAAAAATTAAGTATTTATTAAGTAAATAAATAAACATTGAAACAATTGGTAATAATGGGTAAAAACTGATTTTAATATCCAATCAGTTACTTGTTACATTCTTGGGGTTGAGGAGGTTGGGGTTAAGGTTGGGGTTAAGGTTGGGGTTGAGGAGGTTGAGGTTGGGGTTGGGGTTAAGGTGGTTGGTGTTGAGAAGGTTGAGGTTGGGGTTGAGAAGGTTGGGGTTGAGGAGGTTGAGGTTGGGGGGTTGAGAAGGTTGAGGTTGGGGGGTTGAGGAGGTTGAGGTTGGGGGGTTGAGGAGGTTGGGGTTGGGGTTGAGGAGGTTTGGGGTTGAGGGGGTTGGGGTTGAGAAGGTTGAGGCTGCGGTTGGGGTTGAGGAGGTTGAGGTTGAGGAGGTTGAAGTTGCGGTTGAGGAGGTTGGGGTTGAGGAGGTTTGGGTTTGGGTTGAGAAGGTTGGGGTTAAGGTTGAGCTTGACCATAGTTTAACACATATTTGTTCACTGCCACTGAAATCTTATTCAACTAAATCTTATACTAATTAAAATATGATATTGATATGTTTGCTAACAGAGTACCATATATTATCATTCATATTTATGCTCCCATGCAGAAAATGTAAAAAAGAAGAGTCATTAAGGTATCAGGAAATTGACGGATCGTTACTATCCGTACTGGCCCAGATTTTTCACATCACCGCATCTCAGGCCTAGTCCGCACTAGCCAGGTTTCCATCCAAGTGATTTCATGTGAAAAATGTTTTAGAAAATTGAAATGTTTGCCGATGCCAGCTATGGAAACGCGTTTATCAGTAATATTTTACATATATACACAACTTTTTTCTGTTTAACTTTAGCGAATAAATTGTTTGTCGATATCTGAAATGTTGCAAGAAGCTATAGTGGAAACATTTTAATGTTAAAAGAGCAGTTTCTTGTCATTTCATGTGAATTTCAAGTCGCCGTCGTCTTATCGATGATGTTCACTTTTTTAACGCATTTTCATCTTATAAAATGGAAACTTGGCTACTGACACACGGGTAAATTTGAAAACGCTTGTGTTTATGTTTTGGCCACATTTTGCCGTTTTCAGTCCATATCCCGTCCACAATGAAACGGGAAAACGATAGAAAACGGCATGCTGGGAAAGCGCACTGGGGTTCTGACCCCATCACCGTTACGTCATTTCCATACGGCTGATAAACTCTGTTGACCTCC
>JAOUQW010028564.1:0-10966 GCA_028565825.1 Olivaichthys viedmensis
AACCGTGGCAAGTTCTCCAAGATTCTTGGAACAACCTACCAGCTGATTTCCTTATAAAACTGCACGACAGTGTGTCTCAGAGAACTGATGCAGTTTTAAAGATAAAGGCTGAAACACCAACACACTGATTTTAGTTTTATACTCTTTACTGCTTTTATAGTCATTTTTTTATATTCAGGAACTTTTCATTTCATTATTTTTTAAAAGCATTTTCACTTGACAGAATTTCTTTACATGTGCCTAAGACTGTTGCACAGTGCTGCATATCATAAAGAAAGAGACTTGAAGGGTGTAGTTTAAAAAAATATTAGTTTATACATTACTGCAGAAAACCGAGCATTATGGAAGTGGTGTGTGTGAAACGGTCCTCGTGGCTGTTTGGTTAAGTGCTATATGAAATGACTTTAATACTAGTAAAATAGTAATAAAGAATAAAATAAGAATGAAGTTAAACACAGACCTAAGTGGGAAATTCAAAAGTGTTTTTTGTTTTGCCTCACATTTGCATGTAGCATACATAAAACGTTCCCATGATCCCATTATTATTATTATTATAATAAGCAGTGATGATAGAAATTAGCACACTAGAGAAAAAGTTTAACCATGTTAAGATGTTGCAAATGTATCAGGGTATGTATTATGTCCAGCTTGACCACAATTACTGAGTGTGTGTGTGTGGTGTGTGTGTGTGTGTGTGTGTGTGAGAGAAGGACTCCTCTTCCTCTCTGCATGTTGTTCTATAGTGGGTGGAAGGAACGGGAAGGGAGCTAAAACCATTTCCTGTTGTGTTCTGTGCTTCTAACACAGTATATTTGGAGCGGAGGCCTCTCGGCTTGTTCAAATAGAAAACGATCAAACATTGCGCATATGTATGAATTTACTGTGCAGATTCCCCCACATAAAGTGTGTACACCGTGGGTGTAAAATCGCACCCCGAGTCCTTAACTGTCCGGCCCATGTTCAGTTTCCTGGTCTTCAGGAAATTGGATTTGCTTCGTTGACCTCACTGTCTCTCTGTTTGCAGTTTGGAGTGATGACACTGCGATTTAGGGCTCCTATTGTGTTGGGCTATGCCTAGCCACGAAAGCAGAATGATTTGCCTACGTAGGCAGGTTAGAGGTGGTCGGGAATGGAAAATTCCGTCGTGGTGAACCATTAGATGAACTCATCCCAGGGGTCTAAATGCCACTCGGGTCATTTAAATGCCACTGATATAAAGCGAGGCTTCAGATCTTTTAATACATGATCGTGATCGTGTAATGTCTGATTGTGAGTTTGCATGTAAAGCAGGGACGGATTCGGTAACGGTAAGGTGTTGTGTGCATACAGCAGAGCTCAGCACAGTTGAAATTGTTGATGTTTTTTAACGTTGCTCATGTCACTGCAATGTGCAGAATATTTTTTTCTCTGTTCTGAATACATGACGAATGATGAAAGCCACCAATTTAGTTTTACTTCAACTTCCAAAGTTACAAATTATCCTAGAATTAAGCAGGCTTGTTGCGGTTAATACATTATCACATAACTGCAATTATTTGAGCTTACCACGCTGTATTTGTGCTGACCACGACGGTCATTTTGCACAGTCTTTAGATTACACAGCGAAAATAATGTAAATTAAGTACACTTTCATCAGTTGGGTTCAGACAAATAAACCACCAAAACACAAATAACCCGTCCGATCGCAGATAAACCACTCGAACAAAAAACAAACCACCCGAATGCAGATATACCATTCCAGATGCAAATAGACTAAACGAATTTAAATAAACTCCCGTAACTCAAATAGGCCAGACAAACTCGAATAAACCGCCCAAACACAAACTACCTGAACGCAAATAAACGACCCGAACACAGATAAACTACCCAGATGCAAATAAACTAAACTGCCCTAACTCAAATAGACCAGTCGAACCCAAACGGACCACACAAACTCAAATAAATCACCTGAATGCAAATAAACGACCCAAACATGAAGAAACGATCCAAATGTGAATCAATGCAAATAAACTGCCCAAATTCAAATAGACCAGACAACCATAATAGACCATACAAACTCAAATAAACAACCCAAACGCAAATAAACTGCCTGACTTTTTTTTGGATATTTGTTTAAAACTTGCACAAACTATACCTGGACTCAGTCCTGTTGGAAAATGGTGTCTCAATAAATCTATGTGGTTTTTTTTTTTACCCTTTTGCCCAAACGAGGTCACGATGAGCTCATTTAGCACTTAGAAGGGGGCAGAGAAAAGAGAAAAGCTAGTCCGTGTCGCTGTCACACAGCGGACAATGACTGAGGCGTAATTGGACCAGACTTTCCCTCCTGTTTATGACCCAGGCTGCATGCGAACCTTTTATTCAGATCCTGACAGCGAAAAGCTGTAATTGGGGTGAATGATGTAATCCATCCGAAGGTACAAAGGAGCGATTCTCACGGGGCGTCCTGTACTTCAGCGTTGTTGCCATGGCAGTAATGGCCTCCGAGCTGGTTTTGTAGCTTATTGGGGTCCAAGTGAACCACATATCACATTACATGAACACTGGGGACGGGCAAAATTGCAATTCAAGGAATTATTAGAAAATGAATCAACAAGCCCCACGTTGCTAAAAGGCCACATGGCGTGCAAATTTGTTGGATTATTTTTTCCAGAAACGATTCGTCTTTAAGAAACAGTCACCGTCAACCACAGGAAGGTAATAACACTTCATTATCGACGTGCCTGACTTTAACAGCGTACAGCTGTGGAAGGTACTACTATAGTCTGAGCTAATAAAGCTATTTGAATTGAATTTGAGTGAGGCAGACAGAGAGACAAACAGAGAGAGACAGACAGAGAGAGAAAGAGAGACATTTGAGAGAGAGAGAGAGATACAGACATACAAGGAGACATACAGAGAGAGAGACAGAGACAGATGGAGAGAGACAGAGAGAGAGAGATAGGGACTATTTCATGCATTAATGATTATATCCATATTTTTAGATTCAGAATTGCATGCATTATCTTAGTGTCCCTTCAATAAACACTTAATTACAGTCTGACACTTGATTTTTCCTTTTTTCCTTGACGAGGCCTGTTTGTGTGGAAAGTTTGGACAGATGTTCCAGCGACATGCTCTGCATCTCCGTCACCGTCAGCTGTCTGAGATTGAGAGAAGATAAAACTCAAGTGAGCAATCGAAATCAGGAAAATGGTTTTTATATTACATTGGAATAATCGGCTCATGACTCCGTCACCAAGGTTACAGTCACACTGCAGGCACAAATCCGGTCTGTTTCCCCCTCATATGTGACATGGATTTGTATTTTTCATGACCAATGTGTACAAAAATCACATTGAATTGACGCTTTCATATGTGGTACCGAAATGTCGGCTGAAGCCTCGTTCTTGTTCTTGGGTGTTAAATCTCGTGAGGTTTATGTACGTTGACTGGAGGCATTGACCGTTACCATAGAAACAAACCCCGCGCTCCGTCTGGCTTTACATGTGAAACTTTCACCTCATTGGTCACAAGTTGCATTAAAAACTAAATTTTAAACATTTAAGTTTATTTGCTGTACGTGTGTTCCCTGCCATTTAGATTTTTCATTAAGCCTCGCATGGGTCACAATCCTCAGAGGAAAATAAAGAAGTAAAACTAAATTTAAAAAAAGATGAGATTAATAATGTGTAATACACTACCTAGTGCGCAACATGCATAGTGTACAACGTTATTTGTGATTCAGCCGCAGAAAATAAATATTTTTTGCACTCAGAATCTCTGGATTGAATCCCTTGGCTGCATTTGGGTGTGTGCTCAGCCATTAAGTGAAAGTTTCATCTTCCCAGTACATTCATATTTTGCCCCTGATACAACACACTGCTTTGGCATTTGGAGTTTGCGACTGATGTAAGCCACTGGTTGGGAAGCTCCCTGTAAAAGCACAGCCCCAAGACCAACCCCTGAGGCGTCAGTCTGGACTGTAAACGGCTGATCAAAGTCTGGGATCTGCAATAAGGGCTCCTTGCACGTCGAGTTCTTAAGGTCCTGAAAGGCTCCTTCACAGTCATGAGTCCAGTCAATGGTGCTCAGTCATCAGAGAATGAACCTCCGATACCAGCCCACAACGCCAAGGAAGAACTTCACCTGCCTCTTTGTAGTTGGTGTAGGACAGGCAAGGATTGCCTCAACCTTCCCCACCTGTGGCCGGATCTTTCCATGACCCAGCCCATAGCCGTGCGGGCTAAGTTACATTTCTGGGGGTTGACTGTCAGGCCAGCCTCCTGGAGTTTGGTTAGCACCTGCTGCACATGGGATAGATGTCCCATTTTCTGGAGAACCTTGTATGGTCCTTGCCACTTAGCTAGCAGCTTATTGTCACTACTACTAGGGAGTAAAAGCACAACATGTTGACCTGGTGATAAGGTGCAAGTTCTTGCCTTCTTGTCGTACCAAATTTTCTCCTTTTTTTTGCCTCTTTTATGCTCTCTTGGCCTAGGGCCGTCATCTTCTCCAGCCTCTCTCGCATCTGTAGGATGTACGCCACCATGTCCTGGCTCTATGGTTTTCCTCCCTCCCGTGACTCTTTCAGGACATCCAGGGGTCCCCTGACCTAGGGCCCGTAGAGGACTTTAAAGGGTGAAAACCCTGTCGATGCTTGTGGCACCTCCCGGTAAGCAAATAGGAGGTATGGCAGCAAAACATCCCAGTCAGTCCCCATCTCATTGATGAACTTCCGTAGCATGGACTTGAGAGTGCGGTTAAAGCGTTCAACAAGTCTGTCAGTTTGAGGCTGGTAAGGAGTGGTCTTAATAGCCTTAATCCCTAGTAGCTGGTAGACTTGTCTGAGGTGGTTAGACAGGAAGTTGGTGCCCTGATCTGTCAATATCTCCTTTGGTATGCCTACCCTGGAGAACAGTTGTATAAGGGCTACTGCTATGTGCTTGGCTTTTATTTGACTAAAATGTACTTATTTCCCGTATTGCTCCTCCGTAACGGGCCCACAATATCCATTACTATCCTCTAAAATGGTGTGTCTATCAGGGGCAAGGAAGAGGGCATCTGTCTGATGTTAACTGACACTCGGGGCATGTCTTGCATTACTCAGTGACCTCGGTGTACATGTTGGGCCAGTAAAATCTAGCAGCGATGCACGCATAGGTCTTCTACACTGCTAAATGTCCTGCCCAGGGAGCTGAATGGCCTAACTCCAGTACTCGCTGCCTCAGAGACTTGGGTAGTACAAGCCGCTCTGTCTCCCCTTGCCTGTGATGAAGTACATCACCCCTAAGCACATAGCTCTCTTCCTTCAGCAAATTGTCACTCGCTGGATCAAAAACATCTTTAAACAAGGCCTTCAGTGAAAAATATTCTCTCTGCAGCTCTGCAATGTTCACTGGGGCCTTTAACTCTACAAGTAGTGGTGGTTCTGGTAGGTCTGACTTACTACCCCGCCTGGCAGTGCCTCTTATCTTCTCCCTCCTAGTCTTGGGTAGAGATGGAGTCCGAGTATATGGCAACTCTTCAAAACAGGTTGGGCTCCGGGCCATTGCTCGATGCCTTGGATCCAGTAATGGCCAGGTTACTTACAGCTACCTCACTAGGCCTCACTGTGCTCAACATATCTGACAAAATGGGGACATCCTGACCCAAGACAACAGAATAAGGCAGATCTTTGATAACACCTACCCTCAGGAAGTAAGACTGTCCTTGCACCACCACATAGACATCTGCAGTAGGGTACACCCTCTCATCACCATGGATACAGCGTATGCTGATGTTAGAGCCTACATTCCACCAGCTTTGCGGAACTTTGTCCTGTCTGACAACTGTGTCGTCTAAGGCCTCCAAGCACTGACCATTTACCACAACAGGAACCAACTGCTCTGCACCATTTCCTTCCCCCTCTGACAATTCAGGTCTGGGAACATAGCTCACATTAGCAGGTTCGGCTTTCCTACTGGGGCAACTGTATTTCATGTGACCCTCCTGACCACAGTTCTGGCATACAACTAGCTTGGACTTGGGCCTAGCTGAGTGTGTGTACTCTCTAGTGACAGGACTAACAGGCTTAGATCACTTCCCCCTCTCCCCAACAGGCTTACCCCCGCTGGTGCTCTTCCAGGCGCAGTGGTAGCTCCTCGGACCTTGTCGTGCAGCCACGAAAGCCTCAGCCAGTTGTGCTGCTTCCAGTGCGCTCCTTGGGTTGTTCTCGCGGATCCACACTCGTACCTCTGGGTTTAGCATCAGCAGGTACTGCTCCAGAACGATGAGCTCCCCAATGTCCTCCTTGGAATGCTTGTCTGGCTGGGTCCATTTCTCATACTGCAGCTTCAGTCTCACGTAGACCACCTTTGGTGTCTCTCCCGGCAGAATGTTTGTGGATCTGAACTGCAGCCTACAAGTCTCTGCATTGATCTCATATTTTGACAAGATGGCTGCTTTCACCTTGTCATAGTCCAAAGTGTCTTGATAGTCCATTGCGATATAGGTGCTACGGCCTTTCCCCGTCAGCACCGGTACTAACCGTATTGCCCAGTCAGTCTTTGGCCACTTGTATGTTCTCTTTAAGGTGACTAAAAAGTGTTCAAGGTCATCATTGCAGCTTGGGCTCTCCAAACATTCCGGGCCGCTCTCTTGGAGATTCCCGAGCGGACGACGGCTGCCTTCTCCGCAGGTACCTCCCATCATCTTCATCCTCCTCCTCAAGCTCCTGGATGCGTTCGCCGACCTGCCGTTGAAGCTGCTGGAACTGGTGCTGCATTGAGACCCATCTCCTCTCTTGGAGTGCAGCCTCTTTGTCCCTCTGCTCGTCGCAGACACTCTGTCGCTCTATAAAGGCATGGAACATCTGGGTCAGCTGTTTCACAGCCCCATTTGTGCCTTCTGCTGCAACAGCACCCTCTGCTGGATACGAGGAGGATGCAGACACACCCTCTTGTTTTTCCACTGGTTCCACTCTGGGCTTGGTTTTAGGCAGCACCTTTGCCTTCCCCTGGACCAAACCATTTCCCAATTAACAAATGAAAAATTAATTAAAGGGAAAAAAACCCAGAAAACAATTCAATTTACATTCCCCCCAAACAGAATATACATTTATAGCAATGATAACCCTTTATAATCTATATTAATTATATTTCATGGCCAAATTAACAAAACTCCATAAAATGTGCTCCCCCGTTTTTTTTTCAAACCCTGCGTCCGGAGTGCGCGCCCCTTTTGCCCATATGCTTCCCGGCCGCTCCTCCAACACACAGGTGAGGTAGTTTCCGTTACAAATAACTTCTACCTTCTAATAATTTTAACCGGCGCATTATTTGCTACCTTGCACCCGACAAATAATGCAGATCAGGTTAAAAATGGCAACACGCACAACCGCACATTTAATCGTAAACAAACAACATTTCAGTGCATTAGCTATTCGTTTGTCGTTTCTTTTGCAGGACACGCGTAAGGCAACCTGGCAGGATTTATACAAAGCTGTTTAATAAAGAAACTATATACATTTTAAATCGGCATACCGTATTTATGTATTATTTAATGAATATTCAAGCAAACGGAAATGTCTATTTAACTCGCGCTTCCCCATAGCGAGATGGAACGCGAATGTTTGTGTGGAGAATTAGTTTTCCGCCACAGGGCGTACGAGCGGCATCACGGATCGGCGAGCGTAATGGGGATGTTGAGTACAGGGAGGCGGGGCAGTATACAGTTACACGTTCTGTGCCATTTCCTGCTGTGATTAGCACCGACGCTGAACCCATTGCGTGTTCACATTCATCACCTGACTCCTTCCATCTTCCCCCAGGATCCTAATCGGTGGTTATTTACCTCCTGCCTGCATATTGTTCCTGGAGAAGGCTGGGCAAATTCCCACTCCTCTGTGATACGATCTCTGTGGCCATCTCTAAAGAAATGCTTAAGGATATTAAATTTTATATATAATTTTTTCCGTTACACGTTTTACAATCCAGTTTGTCTCAAAGCTTCTTTATAGAAGTCATTCGTGCCTTAACCAAGCCAAGGGCAACAGTGGCAAGAAGAAAACTCCCTAATATGGAGCTAAGGAGGAAGAAACCTCATCAGGAGCCCGACCTCTTCTAGAAGACATTAGGAGTCATGAGTCATTTTTATATCAGATGGTCGAGGAGTCATGACTCATTTTTATATCAGAGGAGGGGAAAAAAAAGAAAAGAACGAATCCGATTGCATTCTGAAATAAATCTAGCCTTATACTGGGACGTTTTATTTATCTTCTAAGGTTTTTTTTTAATTAATGTTTGGAAACCAAAAATTTTCTCTTTTTCTAATGACATACTAATAACACGTTTAGAGAAGTTCAGGAAGATGAATGCAGCTCACATCCATCATCTCGGCTCATTGTGGAGGAGAGTCCTCACCGGCACCGAGTTATCTCTCTCTGCTGTCAGTTCAGAGATATGAGACGTCACAGGCCGGTGGTCATGGCTGAGGAAAGTGCTATTGTTGTGCACTGAGGCCGAGCGAAAGCTTGCTACATGACCACCTACTGCAGGAATCTGCGGCGTGGTGTCACTTAAAATGCTCGTGATGGCTCGAGATTGATAAGGTTGTTTGGAAAAGGGTCGAATTACAAAGCAAGATTCAGTGGTTAGTGAACCAACAGGTTTGGTCAGAGTTTATTCCGAAATTTGATTCTGCACACCCGAGGGGTGTCCATGCGCTGCTCTACTTAGTGTTGCCAACTTTGAAGAATTGGGTCAAAGTGAAATTTGTGAGTAGGGGAAGAGTAAAAAAAATAATAATAATAATAATGAATTAATCAGGTAATGCGGTAGGGGCTTTAGTATCTAAAAGATCATGATATAGAAAAGGGTCTTATAAATTGGAAAAGTACATTACTCTAATTAGCAAATTACTCTAATTTAGTGGAAATAAACATGACATTTTATTATTTTTTTAAAGAAATAACGGACTGTAATGTTTATTAACATGCAAATAAAGGATTTTATTAAACGTCTACAGCAACTGGTTCTTAATGTCTTTTTGCATATTGCATTCAAAATAAAAATTTTAACGCGACCCGGATTCTTACACAATCATACTCCTGAGGGCTTGATTACCTGAATCATTTGTCTTGCATTAAGAGTCTGTAAATAATTCCAAACTGGTCAATGTACGGGATTGTTACATACTATATACTCCTATTATATATTCCATACAATTACATTTTATATCCTATTATATACACTATTATATACTGTCATGTCATAGCGTATAGTGGCAAGTATAAAAGTATATGGTAGTAAATATTTTAGCAGTATATAACCAGTTCGTGTTATAACCAAATAAACTGCTAATCTAGCATTCTTTGTTACATCATAGACTTTCATATATTTTACATACCTTTCTTTTGGGTCTTAACACCAAATCAACGAGCTGGCGAATATTCTAGCTAGTATCCCAAACTTTATTCTGCCTTAATGAGCTCTACACAAGCTAAGTTGAGCTTGCTAGTTCGCATGCTAATACACAAACTTGTGTGCTTCTTTGTGCACCCTTCTTTAGTGTTTAAGCACAGACGATACACACTTCAGTCGTGCTTATTCTCTGGTTTTTTTGTTGGCTTGCAGAGCTCCAGTGTTCCTCAGGCACCATGTCCTCCGAAGCCTCATCCCCTGTGCAGGCGGCTCCGTCCACAACCCCTCCCCTGTCTCCGAGTTCCCCTCTGTCGCCTAACTCCCTGCGTCTGCCCCCGTGCCGCCATAGAGACCGCTCACCCTCGCCCATGAGGGGCTACCTGATCCCCAGCCCGCTGCCCACCCGCCGCAACCGCACCTACTCTGCGTGAGTACACACACACACATAGTCATTAAGACGATAAAAAATATAGATTCAATCTAGTGTCCAAACTTTTCACTGGTAGTGTACATTAGGCTGACTTTGTAGCTCGGTGTAGTTCTGGTATTCATTAAAAAAAGTCAATAGTAAAATTTCACTCTCTTTATTTTAGGGCCAGTGAAATATACACAAGTGTCATTATGGTGTCATATCATTGTCATAAGTGCTGTATTCAGGAGACGCTGAGGAGCATCTTTTGGAAGTGTCACCTTTGTTCAATTTTCCAATTAATCCCACTTAGCAAGTTATGTCGCATCATCACCATTATCATGTGACTCTGTAGCTCAGCGCACTTCTGGTATGTCAAAGTCAGTTGTCATGACGTTCTAATGTAAGCTCTGAAAGTGTCATAACACGACCTTATGTCAACAAAAATCTGTCACTTGACTCAAAATTGATATCGAAATCGGACAGATGGCGCCTGTTGGAATAAGGGTTTATAAATGTTGATGTAGGTTTATGTCAGTTGCCATGAAGGGTTTATGTAGGTGTCATGTAGCCACCAACCATCCTTCATTCAGTTTATGAATCCTGCTGTGCACACTGAGCTGTTATTCATCCATCAGATATTTTTGTACACTTGTTCTATTGAGTCATTTTAGGATTTGCACAAGCCATTCGGGGGCCATTAGAGTAAAAAGCACATTGCCTTTCCCCCCTCCCTGTGTCTCCCTGCAGCACGGCGCGGGCGACGGAGGGTCCGCTCTTCACTGGGGTCTGCAAGTGCTTCTCACGATCCAAAGGTCACGGCTTCCTCACGCCATCAGACGGAGGCGCCGACATCTTCGTGCATATCTCGGAGTGAGTGAGCTGAAGCAGTCCGGCATGCGTAAATTTCACTATCTATCCTTTCGAGTGCCCAGTTAAATTCACCCGGGGTTTGTACAGATGGAGAAACTAAACCTAAAAAAAGACTGGAGAACCTGTTTTCTCCAAACTCACTTATAATGAAAGTCTAAGGGCAGTCGTTGAATTCCCGTCAATAAAACCTTTTTTAAAATGCGAGAAAATATAACGCAAATTCAAAACTCCAGCCGTTACACTGGAACAATAAAGGTGTGAGGACGAGACGGACATGAGAAGAAAGTCTTACCAAAACCGTTCT
>JAOUQW010028565.1:0-10966 GCA_028565825.1 Olivaichthys viedmensis
ATGTTTATGAATAATTGCACCCAGAGGTAGCATATATAAGGAAAAAAGCAAGGGTCCTAATACAGAGCCTTGTGGTAGACCAAATTTTACCTTTGTATGCAGAGAGAAGTCACCATTTACATTTACAAACTGATAGCGGTCAGTCAGATAAGTGTGCCTTCAATGTTCAATCTTTTATATGTAAAGCACTTTGAGATTTTGAACGCTGCTATTATTTCATAACATATTTGTGTATTTTACTAATAGGTTATAGGCCTAATTTTGTGTAAAAGTATGTTTGCCAAAATGTAAATTTTTATTATCACTTACAACAGACAGCACCATAGCATGTTGTACCATAAGAAAGTTCACAAAAGAGTTTTACATCAAACCTGTTCAAACTCCTTACATAAAAATATATTTCATTGACACCCTCTGTGCACAGAGTTGCTATGCTATGCAATACAAGGAGCAGCAGGAGCAGCTGGTCAGAAATGAAGATCGGGGGATAAACAAAGAGAACATATCTCCAAAAATGCTCAGTAAAATTTACTTCCATTTACTTTAAACTTGGTAAACTTTGGCTATACATGATTGTCTTGTTTTGGTAGGCAATAAAAAAAAAACGTATTATAATGATGTTTATATTTTATTTTTATGATGTAATTTACGAGTGTCAGAATTCAATCCACTCTGACAAGGTTAACCCAGCAGATGTATAAAAGGCTCTCAGCACTGGTAGTATTTAGTAGTGGTTGACAACATGAAAAAAACATATCGCAATATTTAGACGTTTTCATGGTACACAATAGGTATCTTGATATTTAGGTTTGCCAAGGTTTTGCTAACAAAGCAGCAAAAAGATTATAGCCATAGCCATATTATGAAAAGGTTTAAGATATAAGAGATTATAAAATATTTTTTATCCAACATTTACAAAAAAAAGTGAAATAACTGGTAGAAATATATAGTATACAACAAAGGTGAGTACAACCCTGTTGTTACTGTTGTCGTCGGAGGTGTTGGACACAAGAGCAAGCCGTATAACATTTAACACATTTATTCGCCAAACATACAGAAACTACACGTAACATTAACCACAACGTAACAGACATGCAATCAAAGACAACACGGGACAGAAACAAGCAGGTATTTAATCACGTAGTAATCACGGGAAGACAAACGAGGAACAGCTGGTAACATTTAACATGACTCACATGACTGGGAACAAACAATCAGCACAGAGCGCGTGACACCTGTTCAATATCACTAAAATTTTAAATGATACAAAGTAGGATCATGTTAAAATAACTACATTCATTTAAATTTGAACAAAAGCATATATGCTGTTATATATAATTAAAAACAAACATGCTATATTGAAATATAGTATAATGTAGTATAATATAAAATCTGTAATAAAAATGTAAACTGAGGAGAAAACCATGATACTAGTTATAAGACAAAAATTCAAATGTTAAGACTAATAGGATCAGTTTAGACTAATACAATTGCAGTAACACATTTGAATATTTTGTTATACCATAGAAAATATTTTCTATAGGTTATATATTTTCTGGTGCTTATATTAACATTAATTTAGAATAGTCTAAAGCAACAACATCACTGAAATACCCTTTAGAAATGTCTGTGAGCAGCTTTTTTAAAACTGCTTGCCTTCTCTATTGGTTTCATGCATTTGTGAACTCTTGTTTCCCTAGTTACCAAAGATTGTGGTCACATTTTGGTGGTTAACGTCAATGGCCGGCTGTAGCCTTTTGGTGTGCCTGTAGTCCCCAGTGAGAGAGTGGACATCAAGATTCTATAGGGGCGTTGATGGTTTTCTGACCGATCCCAGTACACACAGATTGTTAATTGTGTCTGATAATCGGCAGCTAGACATTGGAAAAGACAAATTGCCCTGCTGAAAAATCCAACTTGACCAGCTTAAGCTGGTGACCAGCTTGACCAGCTCGGCCTGTGTTTTGGAAACTGGTTACCAGCATTAGCTGGTCTGATCAGCTACCAGTATTACAAGCTGCCAGTATTAGCTGGTCTGACCAGCTACCAGCTACCAGCATTAGCTGGTCTGATTAGCTGTTCTGACCCACTATCAGTATTAACGGCTACCAGTATTACCAGCTACCAGCATTAGCTGGTCTGACCAGCTACCAGTATTATCAGCCAACAAGCAAGTGTGCACTGGGTCCATACGGACCCACTGTGGGCTGGACCAAGGTCCAAAACGGGCTGCCCACGCAGGGCCCATGAGAATTTGCTCATTGGCAAATGACCCCTCAATGTTGGCCCCACGTGCGCAGCCCTAACTCACCCTGGGCTGCCTTCTGACAACCTGCAAGAAGCACAAACTTTATGTGGGCTGCCCTTACTGGGCTCATCATGGGCCAGTATTGATTTTGCTGTGCATCTAATTTTAGAGGTTATTTGGGTGGGGAGGGGGAAATATGGGGGATATTTCCCCCTCCCCACCCAAATAACCTCTAAAATGAGTGCAGTCATTACAAAACTGTATTGTTAAGGACTTACAATAGTCAAAGGGTTTCAGAACAATACATTTATTGTCAATAGTAAAGATTGATATAAAAAAGCTTAATAATTTGTTACCAATATTAACGTATAAATATAATTAACAAAACTACCATAAACAACAAGCAGACGGCATAAACACACAAGCATATTAAAAAGCAATTAAATAATAAGATTATATTAATAATAAGAACACTTTGCATTAAGGTCTCCTTAATTAACACCTTTATCATTACCATTGTCACAGCCAGCCCTGACACTACCACGCCACTGGTTTTGATTGTTTACTGAGTGGACTGACTTCCTGGTTTTAAACTATACTGCCTGGTTTTGGATTACGAGTTTGATTGTCCCCGCTGTTAATAAACAACTGCAATTGGATCCTACCTGTGACTCCGGTGTGGTACGTTACAGTACATATATTTTTAGACATTTTGTATTTTTGGTTGTAAACATAGTCATCCAGATCAGCCTGTATTGTTATCATCCACCTTTTTCTTATGCATCTCAGTTTCATAAAAATTTACTCTGTAGCAAGTCATAGCTACAATTATTACAAAAATTCTAAGTCATATGTACTCTTAAGTATTGTTAGCTAGTTTGGTAACAATTGGAAAAACTCACAATTAAGCAATAAACCAAAGTTAAAGATGGGGTTTGTTTCTTTTATAGATTTTCCCTTAATAACTAGCTTAATTTATACAATTTATGTGCTATTAATTTTTAGATGGTATTACTATTGGTAGTAAATCAGTTCTAACCAAACTCTTTAAGTTTTGGAGCCAATCAAAAGTCTCAACATTTTTGCATTATAAAAGATCTCACAGAGGTCGAAACACAGGCAGAACAGGGAGATACAAGTGGTATACAAATATCACTACACATTTATAATGTGAGTAATTATGAAAGAACCAGAATAAAGCAATGTTGACCGAAAGGTCAACCAATATTATACAAGCAAAAAATAAATAGTACTCTTAAGTAAATTGTGAATTGTAACCAGACATTTCATTTATTTGTAACAGTGCACAATCAGTGTCTCCAAGAACTGCTATAAATACAGACACTTTTAAACTTAGAATAATTAGAAATATATTATTAATGTATTGTAAGCAAAAATGGTAAAATAATCCCAGCTCTGGCTTTAACAGGTGCCAAAATTGAATTAATAGTAGGGCTGGCCCGAATAATTTGAATACTCAAGTATTTGTTGGTTAGGTTGGTATTCATTTCTCTATTTAGTATTCAGAAGCTTCGTCTTTTTTAATCCACATAAGCTTAAACTACAATAGATTTCATCAGCAAAGGCCTTTAGATAGAACAGTTATTGTTAATATATGGAAAATAAATAAAAATATAAAATAAATAAATTATAGCTGGTTTAGTTGAGTGCATCATAAACTCATGCCAGGCATTGTCACCTCGCCTCAGACTGCAACAAACTGCACCGCCTTCCACGTTAGCAAAGATGCCTAAAGTCCATTTTACACTGGAAGCAACGTGGTCACTCCGCTGTTCATTTTGCACCAGTGGTGGCTTGCGCACCTAAAGTACCCAGACGTGGAGCATTAATTTCTTAGATTTTTTGCATTGGTTTAGTAAATATAATGTGCAAATATCTATACTGACTGTCAGATCATTATAAACATGCATTAACACTGTATATGATCACAAACATCGTTAATCCAATAAGATTTTCATAACTACCAACACCAGAGCACACGCTGCTACAGTAGGACTACAGGCTGAAAAATAGCTCATGTGCTGTTACTATGCTATGGCCATACACTGCATAATATAGCAGGAATATTGTATTCTGTATTGTTTCTAGATAGAAACCAGGAAAAATACACCTGGTGCGTGCGGCAACTGTGCACACGTGGCAAACACGTCCGGTGTAAAATGCCATATTAATAAACATGGGAGCATATTGGTGGTATTGTATTTAAGTGTGGTTTTGAGTATTCAGGTACTTGTTCGAAAACACCAACAAGTATTCAAAGCCTGTAAAATGCTGTTTGGGCCAGCCCTAATTAATAGGGGTCTAAAATTGGACATTTATTCATGGTTACCTTTCCAACCCTAGTGTCTGATACTTGGAAACAGTAGCAACTTGCATACAATATGTTGTATGAAGCACTGAGCTCTTTTAAAAATTAAGTTAACACAACTCAGTTACTTAAAGTAACTTTTACTATTTGGTCTTACAGTGCACTCGGGATCCACGAAGGATATTTATAAGTTAATTCTACACAACTTTCCTTTGTTGTTTCAATGATTTTGTAATTTTAAGTTCACAGCACACAAACTGTTAAATTACCTTTTTGTCACTAAACTCAAGTATTTTAACTTGAAAACATTATTGCGTGCGATGTCACCAATGTCTCTGTCTGTGGCATGCATGCTCACGTACTCTCTTTTCAAAAGACGTGAACTTATTTTGCATATGGGACTGAGGAACTTTAAACTGACTTATTGTTGAGCGTTATAAGGGTTGTTTTCAATACTTCTTGTTTTGTGTTAGCTTTAAGGCTTGGGGTTATTGTGTTTTGGTGAAGTGTTTTGATAGTTTTCTTAGATCACCGTGTTCATGTTTCTCAACTAGTTGTATGGGCTGTGTGTGTGTGCTTGTGTCGAATCAAATTGGGGTTCTACCAGCTCAGCAGTCTTTATTAAGACTGGCATAAGTATATGTTCCCATTGTTCAATAAAAAAAAAACTTCCAGTATGAGTGTGCCTCTGTATGAGTTTTTAAATGTTTTGGTAGTTCTTAGAGCTTTATGAAACTTAAAAAAGATAAATGAACATAAACCATGACCAAGTAAAATTTTTGATGTTAAAGGCAGACAAACTAATTGTCACGCTTTAGCGGCGGAGAGACAGGACACAGGCGCAAGCCGTTGCAAACATAAACAAACATTTATTAAACTCCGACTTCCTCTACACAACATCACATGTAACATTAAACAGAATGACTAACAATCAATCTGGCACAAATCTGTCATTTGTTAAAAACTTACTAATTACTAACAAATGACATGCAGGTGGGAACAATCACATGACGAAGACAGGGAATCACCAATTAAGTTAACTGTACTTACTTTAGTTTAGTATACAGACAACAAAAATGGCAAGTAAAAGGTATTCGAAAAAGAAAGTTCACTTAACTTGAGAAATGAAATTTATTGTACTTAAAAAAAATTATGTAATGAGTTTCAAAAAAAATTTTTAGTTAACTTATCAGGTTTAAGTTTGGTGCAACAGAAAAGTGTTTGCCCCATCATCGGGAGTTTGAATCCCGACGATGCCACAGCCATCCATGGTCCAAGAGACCATTATTGGCCCTGCTCTCTAGGTGGGAAAGATGGCATTACTCTTTCCCCTGTCGATTAGAGTGACACTAGCCAATTGTGGGAGTCTGTTCACTCATGTATACAGAAGAGGGTAGTTAGCACTTTCCTCCGAGTATGTTCAGCTGCCCTGTGACGTTGCATGAGCAACAGTCCGAAAAGATGTGGTAGTTGGCTTCATGTGTCTCGGAGGAAGCATCGCTGTCGTGCGATAGGGGAGAATTGGTAAATGGGTGAGAATTGGCAATGACTAAATTGGGAGAAAATGGAGTAAAAAAAAATAAAAATCTTCTAGTAAACATTTCATTTTCTTTTCATGGAATGTTGTGTCATTACATAAGTTGTAGAAAAGTTCCATAATCACCGAAGTATCACACAGATCCTTACTGATGTAGTCTAACACTAAACTCACCGCTTCTAAAATCTGAATACTACACCATTGATCTATTTTCCTGTGAACAGCATGTATAAAGTCCGTGTTGGCAGGAGGAAGCATGTCCTGATTCATCCTGTATATTTTTGAAAAACAGGGTCAAACAGAAAAATACATTTTAGTAATTAACCTTTTTACTTTATTTCACTTTCTGTGGTGAATTGCCTGCAGTGGTTGGATACTATCAGGAGGGAACATTGTCATGAGTCAGAGAAGAGGCATTATGCTCAGAATGGACAATCAAAAGTAGGGGGTTTTCCGTATGTAGAGTCACACTATGCAGGTGCTTAATTGTTGATTTTTTGATCGGCTCATTCAGATTTTGAAATTACCTGTATGCAGTTCACGCCTCTGAGATTGCCAGGTTTTTCTTGTGTAGAGATGTCGGGGAAAGAGATTTTCAACAGCGTCTAGGCAATCCCTTTTAGGACATGCACTTGCTTAAGCCTGAAAAAAATTATGCTGACTGTCAAAGCAGATTGCTTTTTTAGTTAATTCATTCATTAATGTACTTATTTTTTTGCTGTCAATTGCAATACGATGTAGCATAAAAGAAAGAGACAATTTAAAAAATACAGGTTTGACTAATATGATGACATACAAATCAGAAGACAAAGATTCAACTAAACATCCAATACTACTAGTCTAATATTGTGAATATATTGAGGTTGGGTAGCCGGCATCGCTGCAGCACCCTTTGACGTGGGCCGGTCCCTGCCCTGGTGGTGCGGCGCGGTCGGACATGGACTCTGGATAGTCTGGCCCGGTTGACAGCTGCGTCGGACGCAGAGGGGCCCTCGGACACACTCGCCCACAGCTCCGGGGTAAGCAGCAGTCGGGACGGGACGGGAGGGCGATGTAAAGCTCGCGACCGGAACGAGCCACGAGCCACCTTCACCCTCTGACCCTTCCCCGCGAGGGACGGAAGGCACGTGTGTGCCGGCGGAGACACCCTGGACCGTCGAGTTGAATCCCCCGGGAGGACTGTTTACCTCTTAACGGTTTCACGCCCGACCCTTCGGAACGGCGTTCGCCCATCCCTTAGGATCGACTGACCCATGTTTAACTGCTGTTCTTTAGACCCCTCAATATCTAATTTGCTTAGAACTGACTGCACACTGTAAGGGCACTGTTTCCCTTTCACATCCATTATCACTTCAACACTTGCAGATACACACTGAAATTTCACCTCACAATGTGATTCCCCACTGACATGCTCTACTGGAGACAAAACACCAAGCCGTGTTCGAGGGTGGAGCCACACATCCTCATTGGCAAGATTAACCACTTGCACCAGCGCTACATGACCACGACAATCAACCAGAGTGGGAATTACAATCAGACCTTCGGGAAGTGACACGTTTGATGGCTCAAGTAATATCTGCAAGTCTTTACCTGCATGTTTTGGAAGCCCTTTTATCATGAGTGTGACCACAGATACTGCTGGCACGTGTACCTTATCTTTGCCTGCCAACCTAGCAACAGCCTTCTTCTCAACCTTACATTTCTGAGTTTGCTGGAATGCACATCTCCATTCAGAGTCCAGTTTCACTCCTAAGGTTGTGTCAAACTCAGAACAAATCAATGGCATACAACGACTTATCATGTTCATGCCAAGAATACCTGGCCCTGCCTTCTGGTTAGTCTGCTGGTCCTTTACCACCAAAAAAACACACTTGGGGATTGTCATGTTCAATGCCTCAATGTCTAACTCTAAATACCCCAAGTATGTAATGTCTAGTCCATTTGGAGCGGTTAACTTAAGCCAGCCAGATGTTGCAAGAATATCCTCATCCTCTCCAAATAAATGTTTCCTGAAAAACTCTTCAGTTATAGTGCTTACTTGGCTACCAGTGTCTAGGAGACAAGGGGTTAAAACTCCAGCTATCTTTATGTTAACAACAGCCCATTCTACCACCTCATCAAGGGATGGCTTTACTTCGCTTGAGCCTACAGCTTGCCCCCGCATTGCCCAACTCTCAACAACCTAGTTGAGAGTCTAGTTTCCCTGCAACTGTGACTTTGAGGGGCAATTCCTAGCGATATGGCCTTCTTTTTGACATTTGAAACAGATATGCCTGCCATCATCTGTGAATCTTAGCTGAAGTCTTTGCTTATCTCTAGCATAACTAGAAATAGTTCTTTGGGTGGCTAGATCTTTCACAGCTTGGGTTAGCTTACTAATGGCGTTTCCCTGTTCAGATACTAATGTAAGCACATCCTCAAGAGTGACTGACTCCGGCTTACTCACTATAACTACAGTACACTGTGCATCACCTGTATACTTTTCAGACCCTTTACTCTTAGTTTTTGCACCTCTATTATTCACAGAACTCTCCTCCAGGCTCCACATGTATGCTTCCTCACGCACTTCTATTAGAGTAGCTTCTGGCCTACCTCTAATATATTTCCGGAGTTCCCTTCTAAGTGTGGGATTTCTAAGACCTTCTACGAATTGATCTCTGAGAACTAATTTCTCATTGGAAACTGCATCAGGGGCTTGTTTTAGTACCAAACTCAGGGCTTAGGATAGAGCATGTGAAAACTCGAATTTCTTCACCTTCTCTTTGCTTTTGGCTGAAGAATCCATGCAACAATTGAGGAGTACTGCATTTATCCCTAAATGCATCTCTAAGATAACCAAATATGTGACAGACCTAGTGTGTCTCATCTCCTTCACGCAAGCGTACTTCTTCTAGTGCAGGGCCTCTTAAAAGGGACATGACATCCACGCAACACACGCTCTACTTCCTCAATGAAATCATCAACACACCTGCCATCTTTGTCATAATCCCCACTAAATGGTGAAATATGACGTTCTCTGGGAACATAGACATATGACTTAGCTGATGTGTTACTCAGTGCAGTAATATTTGCCATAGTAATTTTTTGTACTATCCTGACCAGCTAACCTGCTAATCACTGGAACCATGTGAGTGGGAAAATCAGTTCAGCGATTGCCATCCATTAACTTCTCCTCACAAATATTTCACCATCGAAGCCTAAATCAACAATATACATGTTCCTGACTTAGTATTCTATCATATTTTAGTGTTTTCATGAACTACTGTCTTAATATTTCTTTCCCTACTTCCAACACCTTTTTCGCTTCCAACACACAATGCAATTGCAATGCAACACACAAGCGACCAATGACTGGCTTTTTTTTTTTCCTGCGCAGTGACGTCACACCTCAGTGTATTTCTTAAAGGGACAGTGTCTCATTTCTGTGGTTAACCCTGTAACCACATGGTTACACTAACACTGAATGAGCTATCCATGATGGCAGTCAACAAAATTATGCCAATACTTTTGAAATTTAACAAACTTTGCACAGTAGCACTAATTTACAACAATGAATATACATGAAGAATACAGCAGGAGAAATAAATTAGAAATTGCAACAGACAAGTTGGACAGAGCAAACTCCAGTCACTGCTGTGAAGTCTTCAGTGGTAGTTAATGCTAACCTGCTAGCTAACGCAAGCTAACTTGATAGGATTTCTGAGAGGATTTTTTAGCTATAAACTGTCTACACAATTACTAACTGAGTAAAGTGTAGTAATAACCAGGTTAACAAATTTCTTACCTCAGTTTATCCACCTTTTGTCTTCTCTGGTGATATAAAAATTAATCCCTTCCTGTTTGTCTCCTCCAGGTGCAGTGAGACGAGTGAAAAGCTTTTTTTTCCCTTGACGTTTTGAAGTATCAGAAAAAAATCCTGCCACAAGCCCCTTAACCAATTAAATGCAGTTTTCAGAAATGAAATAATTGATTGGATGACTGAGAAATAAGTCCTCGACCCTGGGCTAAATTAGCCTGGGCTAGGCTGAAGTATGGACTGCAGCATGATTCCTACACTCAGCTACAGGCTAGATGTGGTTTTCGATACCCTTGTCGAGGACGTTGAGCGATTTGACCCCGAGAAGTGTGACCACAATGTGAAAGACTATTTATGAGAAACCAAATATTGCCTTCTTGACTTGCCTTGCCTTACCCCACTCAACGGGAGAAAGTGAAACTTATCTGGAAAACAACTTCCAGAGCAGTTCATGCATTCATAGAAACGCTGCCAACTAAGGTCTGCGACAGCTTTGATCGGCTCCGCGATGTACTATCCAAAGAATATTCGCCATTCGCTGATGAAACATCAACCACCATATCTGCGAAACGGATCAGACATGATCGCAACAAGAATTCTTGCGAGTTTTATAATCATTTAAGACATGCGTATTTCCAAGGGAGAAATGGACCTGGTCTTGAAGAAGAATCCGAAGAATGGCACAAAAGCCTCTCACAGGCCCTCTTTCCAAAATTGAGCAAGAAGGTGGAGGGGCAGGCAAGACCAGTCCAAGGGGGCTGGATGCTACCAACCACGCGATTGCCAGTGAAAACAAAATGACTACTACTCTGGTCGAAACGAGGAACATTCACACAGAGAAAGTAGGTCAAAAAAGTGCAGTAGAGGTGATTTCCACCAGAGACACAACTTCCAGGATAGGAAAAGGGAACCCGAGTCATGTACCACAGCAGAACTATGGTCAGAGATACAGATGCTCAAGGACACTATAGCCAAGATGTCCAAGAGTTCAGACTCGTGTATCAAGTTGGTGACCAAGGACAGCAAGGAACGCCTGAGCAAGGGTGAAGATGGTCC
>JAOUQW010028566.1:0-10962 GCA_028565825.1 Olivaichthys viedmensis
AAGGCTGGGCGGCTAGGGTTAGCCTTTAGCCTAGCACGGATGCCCACCCGCTTTCCGCGCTTCCGCTTCCTCGCGCACCACTTTCGGCGTCCCATCCCCCGGCCGGCGGCATCAGGCAATGCCGCGGTCTCGAGGACCGGCTCACGAAAAATTCCGAAGTCGTGTAGCTTCTCCAACAGTCCATGGTTACAAAGCGTAGAGTTACAGTAACAAAAGCACCATATATTTTGGACCCGTAGTGGCCGCTGCATGCTACCGCGCCGCCATCTTAGATTTATATCAAGGGGATATTAAATCAAGGGGAGACGGAAGAGGAACAGCTGGGAACATTTAACAGAACTCACGTGAAAGGGACAACTACACAAACAGAAACGCGTGGCGGCCGCACAGCCGCACGTGTGACAGAGCCCCCTCCCTTAACTGGCCGTCCTGGGGGGCCACAGCCCGTGTGGTGGCAGGGAGTCCGGCCCTCCGCTGTGGACCAGCTGAACGATGATGTCCTCGGCGGCAGAGACGGACACCCGGGGGCATCCCACCGCAGTGTCTGGAGGCCGAGTGACGTCGCCTTCCCCGAAGCCCGGGGGCGGTGCAGAGACATCCTTTCCTTGCTCGGGAGGTGGAGGAACATCGTCCCTGAAGCCCAGGGGCAGGGCGATGACGTCCTCCCCATGCTTGGGAGGCGGAGGAACGTCGCCGTCCCCGAAGCCCGGGGGCAGTTTAATGACATCCTCCCTATGCTCGGGAGGCAGAGGAACGTCGCCGTCCCCGAAGCCCGGGGGCAGTGCAATGATGTCCTCCCTTGGTACTGGAGGTAGGGCAGCGTCGGACACCTAAAGGCCACCTCAGTGGTGTCTGGGAACTCTGCCACGCCTCCAATGGCTTCCGGGAACTCGGCCTCGCCTCCAACGGCGTCCGGGAACTCGGCCACGCCCGCCGCGGCATCTGGATTCTCGGCCACGCCTTGGCGGCCATCATCAGCCCCCCCAAAAGATTCCAGCAAACCAACCCCCTCCGCTCCTGGGAGGCGGGTCATCCCGGCCGAGCTGCGTCTGCGGCTGGCTTCTAAGGCAGCGCCGAGGAAACGCAACTGATGGTGGATATCGGTGCAGAGCCGCGATCGGCAGTGAGGCTGGCTGTTAATGCCGCTGGCTTGGAGACACGACGGGAGGGGCGAGCTGGTGCGCCGCGGTTAACGACGCTACACCGGCATTCAAAGCGTCTAGCCTAGCCCGCCGCCTTTTACTCTCCCAGTCGATCTCGGCCAGGAACGCCGTCTCCGTGTTGGTGAGGCACAGCCCCAAATCGGTGATCCTCGCCACGGTGATGGCCATGCCCTCAAACCACCAGACATGCTCGGCGAATTCAGCCTTCAGCTCCTTTCGGCTGGTGGCTGTTGGGCTGCGGCTTGCTGCGTCCTTTTTTACAGTCTTCCGTTCTGTCACGGTCGCGTAGCGGCGGGGACAGGACACAATCGCGAAGTCGTTCTGAGTGAACAACATATTTTATTTTAACTATTTTATTTTATTTACTGCCTACTGCCAGTAAAATGATGAAAAATATATATCAATGTTTGATGGAAAAGACAATAAAATATTGTTGTTATCAGTGATGTCTAAAGTTAATAATTAACTATATTCACTAACTAACTATAAATGAAAAACTATAATCTAGTCCTCTATGGCACATTGTTTTCTCTAGGTCATTTTTCAGTGAGAGGGAGAGATTGTGAAAGAAAGTGAGTATAGACCATGAGAGTTTGAGAGTTTTATTTAACAAAAATTATTCTTTCTTTGATCATCAGAGTGATGTAATATGCACACTAGCATTCAAAAGTGTGGAATCACATGTCATATTTTATGAACAGTCGTTATTCTTTTCACTAAACTCTTCTACAATTTAGAAATTCTAATATTTCTAAAATAAATCACACACCTAAAGCTCTTTTTACAGGTTTTGTTTAGAATTTAAAGAATTTTTGGAAAAAGTTATTTAAAAGTCATTTAAAAGGTGAAATTATGAAAATGTAATGATAAAGGAGAAATGACTACATAGATAATTCCAGTTCATTATTTAAGTCTCCACTTCAAGCTTTGATCACCGCTTTTCAAAAAAAAGAGGTATTCTGGGTAACTTGATCACTCTTCATGCTGTAAAACTTTCATAGTCATTTTGGAGTCATGATTCTGGACACATGATGTTTTACAGCTTTCTACAAATGATTTGAAACCTAAAGAATCATATTGCAATCATTTTATAGATTATCTGAAACTAAATGGAGTTTATATTACTGACAACATTGATTCCACACCTTTGAACGCTAATGTACCCCTGCTTCAACAGTGACAATAATTAAACTAGCAAGAAGGCAATGTAGCTAAGTGGTTAAGTCTCTTAGTAATATTAGTCATCAGACCTAAGTATTTCATCAGGATAATTACTAGGCTTAACACTTAACCTAGGTACATTTCAGTGAACTTGGCAGTAAGAGGAATCGCTTCAGTACTGATGTGGATATAAGCATCATCTAAAAGCTGATCAGAAATACCAGAATTCCATCAGGTTGATTACGGAGCCTTATACCATTTCAGATCATGTGTGCACTACAGCAAGAGTCTTCAGTCTTACCAAAAAGGGGTGGTGTGGCTGCAGGTTTTTCTTTTTTGCTTATTATTTCAGCCAAACAGGAGCCACATCAGATAGTCCAGGACCAAGATAAATTGATTAAACTAGTCTAAACTAGCTTTCGCCCCCTGTAAAACTGAGTGAGGATTTAAGAGGTAGAGGTATGCAGCGTGACAGGCTCAGCTGCTTCTCAGGCCTCATTCAGGGACATCATTAAACAATTAACATGAAAAAAGCTTAACGTGAATTAATGTACCAAAACAATGACCAAACAACACCAAATTTCACACACACTTATCTTTTCATAGACTCCAACAACTGCAAAGCAGTAAGGACAAAGCAGTAAAAGCAGTAATCGCAAAACAGCACAATAATTTTCGTCTAGTAACCCATTATAATAAACAGCTTAATGTGTTAAAACAGCAGCCTAGAAACACCAAATGTCTCTCAAACTTTATTTATCATAACTTTAATCTACTACCAAAAGAATAATCCCACAAACTAAATATAAAGCACATAGGTTCATGTTTCACAAGATGTTTATTATCATAGTTTATAACGGGGGAAAAGCTTAACATGAACCTATGTGCTTTATATTTAGTTTGTGGGATCATTCTTTTTAATAGTAGATTAAAGTTATGATAAATAAAGTTTGAGAGACATTTGGTGTTTCTGGCTGCTGTTTTAACACATTAAGCTGTTTATTATAATGAGTTTATAATGGGGGAAAAGCTTAACATGAAGCTATGTGCTTTATATTTAGTTTGTGGGATCATTCTGTTGATAGTAGACAGTAGTTGTGTGAGGGAAATGTGGTATTGTGTGTGTGTGTCCACTTTTTCTCCTTCTTTCTGACAACCCGACATGAATTCATCGCCGATGTCTCTCGCGCACCCGCGCGGCTTTTTTCATTGGTTACAAACATTCTAGTCCTAGAACGGTATCAGAAGCTTGGCCACGCCCACAAATAGTTTTCATTCCAGGACATCTGAAGGTGACTTCACTCCGGGGCGTCCGTGCGCATGGAGATGAAACACCAAACATTAATTCAACTCCTCCACTGAAAGTCGGCCAGGCTCGCGAGATACACCGGCACACCGCACCAAAAGTATTGCTTTACAATTTAATTTAGTAAGGCAATGGTGCCCCAATTCAAACTTTTATTTCGAAAGATGAAGGGCAAACTTGTTACATTCATGGCGGCCGTGTGCGTCGTCGGCCTGCTGCTGTACGTCCACCTCAGGTTGGATGTCCATTTGGACGCCTCTTGGGATTTCTCTTCGGTGAAGTCGTGCGCGTGCAGCCGCTGTGTAACAGAAGTGGAGGACGATCCGTGGTTCATGGAGCGCTACAACAGCCACGTGCCACAACTTCTGAACAGGAGGAACAGCAACATCAGCTCCCTCACCCTAGACTGGTGGCAGGCAAGTACCACTGTGTCCATTCTCCTGAACCGGACTTGTTTGCTTTATTTATGTATCATTTTATTGTGTATTTATGTTTCTGTATTGTGTATGTTTCTATCCTCCACCTTATTGTAGCCTAATTTATGTTGACACCAGCCCCAAGAACAAAAACATCTTTGGATATCTTGGTGAATAAAGATGCAGAGTTTTAATTCTGGAAAGATATCAGACTCAGCATCTTTATTCTTTATTTAATTTATTTTATATATATTATATATGGATCATTTATGCATCACCACAAGTTCCTGCAACACTGCAACAGTATTTGCCAGTGAATTTCATTGAATAAAATTAATGTTTGAGGGTTCTGTTGTTAATTTCTTCACATTATGAAATACCCAATGCCCTAATCACACTCTTGGACTCGGTCGAACTGGTCTTTACAATTTTTAATTAAGTATTATTACTTTAGTTGAGTGTGTAATACTACTTAAAATTACCACTCAAGTTCATGTCCGCGCACATGGCGGCCGTCGCCATGGCGACCGCCCACGCTATGTCGCGCGCTCAGCCGGGCGCGTGACAGAACCCCCCCTCAAAGGCGCTGCTCAGCCGTGCCTAAACTGGCCCGTGGGGCCTACTACCCTGTCCGGGTGGCTGGTCCAGGGAGGGGACATACAGTATGTCCCGCGCCCCGGCTGCTGGATGCTGCCCCCCTTGACGTTGGACACCCGGGGGCCACCCACCGCGGTGTCCGGGGGCGGAGCGTTAACCTCTTTGGCAGCGTTGACGGACACCCGGGGGCCACCCCCCGCGGCGTCCGGCGGTAGAGGATCGCCGTCGTCCCCTAGGGAGAGCCCCCGAAAGAGCTCCGCCAGCCAGTCCATGTCTTGCTCGGGGGGCGGAGGAACGAGGAACGTCGTCGTCCCCGAAGCCCGGGGGCAGCGCTATGACGTCCTCCCCTTGCTCGGGGGGCGGAGGAACGTCGTCGTCCCCGAAGCCCGGGGGCAGCCCTATGACGTCCTCCCCTTGCTCGGGGGGCGGAGGAACGTCGTCGTCCCTGTAGCCCGAAGGCGGCGCTATGACTTCCTCCCCTTGCTCGGAGGGCGGAGGATCGTCGTCGTCCCCGAAACCCAGGGGCGGCGCTATGATGCCCTCCCTGGGGGCTGGAGGCAGGGCAGAGTCGGACACCCAGGGGCCACCCTCCGCGGCGTTAGGGAACTCTGCCACGCCTCCTGCGGCGCGCCCGAGGGCTTGGTCACACCTCCTGCGGCGCCCGAGGGCTCGGCCACGCCTACTGCGGCGCCCGAGGGCTCGCCCACGCCTCCTGCGGTGCCCGCAGGCTCGGCCACGCCTCCTGCGGCCGTTACTAGCCTCCCCCCAAAAATTTCCAGCAATCCCCCCCCCCCGTTGCGCCGCGACCAATGCCGCTATGCGGGCGGCCAGGCGGTCAATCCGCTCCTGCCTCGGCAGGCACTCAGCGCCGGTGGGGTGCCAGCCCTCTGCTTCCCCCTCACGCTGGAGCTCCGCGAGTTCGACGCTGATCTCCCTCAGCGCATGATCTCGGGAGCGGTTCGTTGTGTCCTTTTTTCGGTCTCCTGTTCTGTCACGATGTGTTTCCGGGGGTGCGCGGACGCAAGCACGAAGCCGCTCTCTTTAAACATATTTATTTCACTTTAAATATAACAGGTTTAAACATATAAGACTACGTGTGCACACGAACAACAGGAGACTACACAGGACGGATACAGGCGGGTATTTAAACACTTAGAAATCAACAAACGAACAAGGAACAGCTGGGAACACTAAACATGTCTCACGTGACACAGACGAGGGAACACAACATAAACATACGCGCATGGTGCGCCGTTGCCGTAGCTACTGCTATGCCATGTTACGCGCACCACCGTGCGCGTGACAGCTAACACAAATATCACAGGGTATCACATGGCTGTCGTGCTTATAGGACTGGTTCAAATGAATTTGAATTTTTAAAAAATTTACCATTAAAAAAAACTGGGTGAGTGTTCGCTAAAGTTAACTAAGACAGCTAGCATTACAGAAAGGGGCTTTCATTGGAAATCATTAGATAAACATAAATAACTAGCTAGCTAATAGCTCCATAATATAAGATATTTTAAAATAGCTAGCTGGCTTGTGTTACAACGAGGACTTGTCATGGTGCATCTAAACATAAAGGCTAAAAAACTAGCTAGTTTTGTGAGCTACTTCTGTCACGTCTCTGACAAAATAGTAACACAAATTCCATTTCCCAGAATCCCCCAGTTACTTCTGCATCACATGACACATCACCTAACCCACTTCCCTGCTCTGATTGCAAATCACAGACACCTGTTACTCATTACACTCACCTCCATATATACCCCAGACTTTCAGACAAACTCCAGATGCTATCTGTGACGTTACCAAGCCTTTAGTCTGAGTCTTTGATATTCCAGTGCCGTCCTTGTTTTGCTTTGTACCTGATTCTGTCATTGCCTCGTTTATGCCCGTTGTAGATCGCCTGTTTCCCGATGTTGATTTATGCTTAGCCCTTTATGTACTGTCTGTTTTTCACCTTTAAATAAACCTGCACTTGGATCCTAAACCCTACCCGCCAAATAAGGACACAGCAAGGCGGTGTGACAGTATGTTTCGCGTCGAAATGGAGCAGTTCGCCGGGCTAGCGGAGGTACTGGGCATGGAGGATTTTGCAGAAGTGGACTACATCACGTCTATGGAGATTATCGCGCTCCTTCAAGCAGATAATCCAGTGATGTTGCCTGCGGAAATGGCCACCACTGATGCTGCTGCTGAGGAGCTTTCGTGATGTCGTCGACGTAAGAGTAAGCACTTCTTTCAAACCTGTTCCGGTACCATCTACCCCTGTCAAGTCTGCTCCAACCCATCCCGTTCAAGTCAAGCCCGCATCAGTAAAGTCGGTTCCAGTCAAGTCTGCACTGCCCGAGGCCAGCGCCGAGGTCACGCCTGCACTGCTCAAGGCCAGCGCCGAGGTCGTGCCTGCACTGCCCGAGACCAGCGCCGAGGTCGTTCCTGCACTGCTTGAGGCCAGCGCCGAGGTCGTTCCTGCACTGCCCGAGACCAGCGCCGAGGTCGTTCCTGCACTGCTTGAGGCCAGCGCTGAGGTCGTTTCTGGTCGTTTCAAACTCATGATCGCCGACATGAGGGCAAAATCTTAAATTTGTTTTTTTAAATGATTGGTTACATTCAATAGAGAGCTTGAGTTTATAAAGTTTCAAATGGATAAATATTTTTTCAGTTTTAGTAAAGATTTAAAATGTGTTATTTAATATTGGCCTGAACAAAACTTCAGGGTGAAAACAAAGTCATGGTCTCATGTTATTTACTTGTTCCAAATGGATATTTTATTATACACTCATTACCAACAGAGCTTCACATCCATGCTTTTGTGTGTATGTGAACTGTAGCAGGAGCAGTGGGCAGCACTGAGGTCAGCGCTGACCTGCATCTGAGTGTGGTGTGTTGCAGGATTACCAAGTCTGCATTACAAAAGCAGGCCAATGGTCAATAAAGCCAGGCCAAAAACAAGCCTAATACCAAAACTCAAAAGATGGCCCTTCAAACCCCTACACACTGCTTTTAAAGTCCAACATCATGACTAGGCAAAATGTTTTGTGAGATTTAAAAGTAAAGTAATGCAAAACATCTTAAAGAAGCAGAGTTAAACACAGTTTCCCTAAATACTTCTTGCACCTAGATCCATAATATGGTCTCATGTTATTACAGATATTGTCATAAATAAAGAATAGCTATGAGAATAAGTAGACCAATTTACTGACACAAATACATTCATACTGTAACATACAGAGATAATGTTGATAATAGGATCAAGGGGCGCATGTATGAGAAGGGACCACCTTGCGTGGCTACTAGTGCATGTTGGGAAGTTTAGGGGTTTGTTGGGTGATCACAATGGCATTGTGCATTTGTGATCATTCAGTTCTTATAGGATTTGGGGATAAACAAATTATCTTATTCGGTTGTAAAGAATTTTTTCTATATATTTTTTTAATATATAGATATAATAAATCTGATGTATGCAAAACCCCCAACCTATGGACAAAACATCAACCCTCAGCAGCAGTTCACAGGAAAACCGTGGACTTGGTAACACCGGAGTGTTTGCAAGCGCCAAGTGCTGCTGTGTACTCATCTCTCTCTCACTCTCGTTCTGCTCTCCAAACACACCACGCCATGCTGCTCCGCACTCAGGAGGAATATTTTATCTTGCTGACGCAAGGAGTAAATTCAGCTTATCTCATGGGACCAACCTGCCTGAGTGTGTTATGTGTAGGCGTGTGCCAATATTAAATTTTTACATTATGATAATTACCTGAGCTTTTATCATGATAATGCATCAGAAAAAAATGTCATTACTGCTGCCAGAGTCACAGTTCTGTCTGCCATGTTTTCAACCTTTATGCAACTCTCTTCTGGTGAACAGAATTATAGGATTGTTCTCGCCGAGAAGGACACATTTGACACTTTCATATTCGGCCAAAATAAGGAACCTTTGAAGACTGTCCTTATGATGAAGAGCTGTCCTTATGATGCCTTCTGAATGAGACAGACTTTATCCCAGGGGTGCGAATGCTGCCTGAAAATGCTAACTGCCTAGGCAGCCTTCTCCCAGGGGTAGTCACTATATAATGTCCATGTTAAATATCATGATATATTGTATAATAGATTATCAAAACATGCCTAGTTATGTGTAAGATCTAACCCTCCTTCTCCACCATCAAACACCAGTGACTGTGATATACACTCCCTTCTTGCTGTTGTATATATTGGTGCATGTGCCCACATACACACACATGTACCCCAGGCCCGGCATCAAAGTAGGGGCCATGGATGGGCTTAGCCCACCTTGAGATGAGAATTGCAAGTGTTGGGTAAGATATGGATCAGGAGTGAACATATATGCATATATAGGAAAATTTACAAAAAAAACACAGAACTGTTACTTTTAACTTTTTACTTTTAACAATGAGTGCAAAAGTTTGCATCCCTCTTTTTTTTTCTTTTTTTTTTTTACAGTTTATCTACAAATCAGAATTTCATGATTATTTAATGATGTTTTCCCATTGAAAACCTGTTACAACATGGTCTAAATATTACAGCAACTGAGTCTGTCAGCACTTATCTTTATTACCAAGCTCAAAAAGTTTGCATCCCCATTGATATGCTGTAGTTAATTAATTTGAAAGTGTCTTATTAAGGTGTCTAAAGATTTATACAGTCAACATGTATTTACTTTGTCAAGTCTTTATTTAAGGCATTAAAACAGGCTCAATTCAATTCAATTCAAAGAGCTTTATTGGCATGACCGTTACAGCAGTTACAGTATTGTCAAAGCATTGAAATGACAAACATTTTTATAAGCTCAAATTCTCAAGCAGTTCTCTGTTAGTCCAGTTAAGAGTCAATGGCTTTGGAAAAGCTATTAGAAGACCTAAAACAGGAAATATTGATCTGGAGAAGGGTATAAATACATATCAAAGTGTAAAAGGAAACCATTAGCAATGGTGAAAACCATCATTCAGATGTGGAAGAAACACAGATACAAAGACACGACCAAAGAGGGGAAGAAAAAAATAAATAATAATAATAATAATAATAATAATAATAAGTGGAAAAAAACTGTCGGAGACAAACAAAAAGCAGGAGACCTGAAAAAGTCCTTAGAGGCAAGTGGAATAAAAGTTCACATTTATATCACATTAAAAAATGTAATTTTATTGGTTCACTGCTCATATATTAATATACATATTTGTGACAATGAAGGAACGTCTGTAAAAATCTAACTCGCATTAAACGTCTTGTTGGTTGATCATTTCAGAGTAAGGGTATGCAAACTTTTGCACTCAATTGTAAATCAGGCTGTGTCACAGTAATCCATTAGTCTACGTTCTTACACATATCAAACGTGTGCTGTTTTTGTAAGTAGCTGTATGTAGTGGCATGCGTACGTGATATTTATCTGTGATATTATAAGTGGTATTACAGAAATGTGAGATTCCCCCCCCCTTTTGTAGCAGAATGGCTGCAGTGGTATACTGTTATTCGCTATGATTAAATGCACAATTGATTAGTTAAATCATAATCCGTGCTTGAGTAAAACCAGGGCAATGTTTCACTTTTTCTAATGTTAGGGTCACTCTAGGAAGCCTAGACCCTGGAGCTGTGAGGCACCATCATGACCTGCTGCCCCACCGTGCCACACTGCATGAATATCTTACAATAAATAAAACATGACTGTTTGTAAGCTAGGCTGGCATTTTGGTTCTGAAAATTACAGCACGGATCACACCATCTATCTCTCTCACAAATTCACACTCATGTGCACAGATGTGCCATGCCAGAGGATTAGCCTGCCAGGACCTAGGAGCCTGGCACACATGCTAGGAGCAGTGCCAGATGAAGCTTAACCAGCTTTGGCCATAGTGCTACTCCCACTGCTTCAGATCAGAGAGGAGTAACAAATACACTGCTTACCCACTGCCGGGGTCCACCAGCATGGAGAACACATCCTGCGCTGACCCATATCTCCAGAGTTCAGGCCATAAATCAGGAGAACGAGTGCACGGCCGGGTGCCTTCAGCACCCCGAAGCTCTGTCTGTCTGCCCAGAGAGAGAATTGTTCACTCGAGCTATTGACACTCCTTCAAACTGTGGCAGGTGACAAATGCCAGATGGATTTAACACCATGAAAAACTCTGCTACATCTGTTTAAAACTTGAGGTTCCATGCAGACTCGAAAAGGCTTCTCTGTAGTGCACATTTGAATGTGTTTCCTTGCTGGAGGAAGATTGAAGATTGGAGATTCTATTCTGAGACACGTGAAATTAGCTAGGCCTTTAGGGGCGCCAGCAGCTGTAGTTAGCTGTATACC
>JAOUQW010028567.1:0-10961 GCA_028565825.1 Olivaichthys viedmensis
CTGTTTGTCATTTTCCTGAGACTTATATTTTATGTATCTATAATTGTTACTGTTATTATTATTATTATTATTATTATCATCTTTCCACTCCATCGTTGACATCTTGATACGACTAAATGTGTTTATTAATATGTTACTAACAGTTCTTGTTTTTCCTGTGATGCTTTGGCAATACTGTCACTGTATATGGTTATGCCAATAAAGCTTCCTGAATTGAATTGAGAGAGAGAGAGAGAGAGAGAGAGAGAGAGAGAGAGGCATATGATTGCGTTATTAGTGTAATGCTCTGATCTCCCATACACTGTGTAGTAATACCACTACATATGAAATGTTTACTTCTTTTTGTGAGGTTGTGCAATTATAACACACTTGATTTAACATTAGAATTAGACAACACACACACGCACATAAAAACCTGCAGCTTCTGACGAAAGTAGGTGTATATTATAAGCATCATGTAAGTCATGTATGTGCGTCTTGGGGGGAATCGATTTGTTAACAAATGACTATTCTAGAGCATGGCACAACAAACCCAGAACATGTCATGTTGGCCTATTAGCAAGTCACAGCAGCTTGCATAAAAAAAGGAAAGCAGGAGTCACCCGTTTTCAGCAAAACAAACACGAGAAATTAGTGCAAGATCACAATACTCTGGGAATTGTGAAATCATAATTCCATACATAATTGGCAACCAAATATGTAAGGAATAAAAGACGACAGGCGTGCAGTTATAGGAAAAGGTAATCAAAGACGGGGTGGTAAACGTTAAATAAAGTTATTCTTACAGAAAGCTTCACCACAGCAATGATTACACGCTTTTCTTTGTTAAATAACACCACCTTTTCTTAATCTGTTTATTGTTGGGCTTAAATTATGTGAGCAGCCGCCATACAAGTCGCAGTAAATTAGTTGTTACTATAGAAACCATCTGTTAATTCAAACACAGCCAATTTAGGACTGCTCTACAATGACACTGAGAAAATGGCAACACTTTACTGGACTACAGCAAACCGTTTTGTTTTAGTCATGGAATGTTCTAGCAGCAGATGAAAGTTTGCAGAAAGAATTTATTTCTTGCAGCTTCATTTTAACCCAGCGTTTACACTGGTGAGCGACAACGCGTCAGGCGACCAGTCACCTCTCACCTCAAAACTCTCAATAAAAACCATCGAAATGGGGTTCTCTCAACTTCATGTGAATTAGTTATGATGTGGTAAATGTAACAAATCCAAATGACTGGCTCCAGTAAACTCCTCTGACCAATTATATGGCGTGGGTTTGACTGATGTTCTCCAGTTCGCTCCTCTCCCAACCTTTAGTTCCTGCCTGCGTTTGCTTTCTATGAACCTCACTTTCAATATCACTGGAAAAAAAACACCCAAGTGTTTATATAGAAGTTTTTCCCTCACAACACACAGCTAGCTCACTAATCGTGAAGCAGGACTGCACATGATTGGATCGTCAATGTTTAATGCAAACTTTTTCTAAAATAATTCAAGAATTCATTGCAATTTATTTTTATTACAAATAAACACAGCTGTTAACGGCCCTGCCAAAGTGCTTTCGTTGAGTGGGAGGACGGAGCTGAAGTTCCTCACATGCAATTTCTCTGGTTATGAAAAGAGGTAACAGGTGTATATTTATATGAACCAGGGCTTATTTGGACTGCAGGATTTGGCCTTCATTATTTTGACCAACATAATTAGTGTTTGTTGGCTTGTGGAACGCCGTAATTCATCCAAACGCAGTCAGCTGGAGTGTGCAAGATCAGTCAGGATGATCACAGCACAACAAAACATTTAGGGATGAGTTATTATAGCCTTCTGCCATTTAGCCATATTGCAAAGGCCAATATCGCAATAACGATTAACAAGCAATATATTGTGCAGCCCGATGACTGATCCTACACTACACACCCGACAGTAGCTACATTTACACGCAGTCTATTAATCAAATAATAATCCGATTGGTAGCACATGCCTCGGCTTTCAGCTAGCGCTCTGCTTTGCATCTCTTTATTTCCTAATTATTTCAAAATCTTTAGTTCCAGTGCTTTAAAAACGCTTCACAGTGGCTAATATTTAATAATGAATCTTTCTGTACATAACATTACACAAAAGTGGATACTTTCTCAAAATCGTCTACTACTCCTTTGAATCCACAAATATGACAGCACAACATACTAGTAACAGGCTAAGATGGACGAAGTACAATGACACCCCACGGCTCAGACTCATCTTGCTGCACAAATTGTTAGAGACCCATACAGAAGACCGCCGTGAAACCAGGATACTCGCAGCACTGCCATGACTTGTACGAGAAAATGCAGGAGAACTCAGCAATAACTAGAATATAAGCAGGCAGACAGAAGAACAAACAGACAAACTTAGCATGGTGTGTATTTGTAAATGACCCTTAAATTACTTTGGCTAACACACACGGTTTTTCCAGGATCAAATCAGATGTGTGGGTGTAAGCGCAAAATTAATCAAGGACACTGAAAGATGAGAACGATCCCACCAAACAGGTGAAGATTTACAGATGGAAAATGTGACGGAGCCGGAACGGATGAAAACAATACCTTAGTGTGGTGGAGGGACCTTTTAAAACAGTCGATGAAAAACAAGAAGGGCAAACAAAGCGGAGAAGCGCAGGAAGCCCCTGTATCAATATCGTACAGGCCATTAAAGTAATCAGGACGGGGGGGGTCATGTGAAAATCCAAACCGCTCTTTAAAGATGAGTTACCTGGATACCTGCACCTGTGCTGCTTTAAATAGCCACAACATGCTAACAAGTTGCTCTGTAGGCTGTGCACAAAATGAAAAAGAGGAAGTGAGCAACTGCACTCTAACCTAGTGTTACACTAATACGCCAGTGATCCTGTCGCTTTTCCTGAAGACGACCATGCGATCGAGGAGCCGCAAAATGCTTAAGCTAACTCTAGATTCAAAACAATAACTACGCCCCCCGTCAATCAAGACTGCAGCTCCCGCCCAAAATGACACGGTAACCAATCACAAAATTTTAAAATGAAAATTACAGCTCCATTTTTTGGAAAGGACGTACCTTTAGGCACTAGACTTCAATTAATATAAAAATGTATTTGGTAATATTGAGGATTAAAAAAAAATAAAAAATGTAAACACATTTGTTGTGTTATCATGATCAGCCATTGCTGTCACTTGTGAGTACTAGAGTATTTGTGCCCATCCCTAGTGTCTATTACTGCAGTCTTCTTTTTAAATTTTCTCACAGCTATTCCTACTTGATTGCTACGTATGTATGTACTGCTCCTAATTTGTGTACTGTGCCGTCAAGTGCGGAAACAACTCAAATTCTCTTACAAAAAAAGGATCAAGAGCCACAGAGCATAACCCGAGTGTTTGTGCATGCACATATTTAATTAGGTATGTGGATCTTTTGCTTGGATTCCGTCTCATTTGCAAATCACTTTGGATAAAAGTGCAAACTGCATACACGTAAATGTAAATCTAATCAACTCCGTGTTGTGGAGTGATGATTCAATTTTGGTTTTGACACCCCCCCCAGACACACACATCTCACTGAATTCTAAAAGTTATCCTCATACACTCTCGTCTCAAAGCTCTTCCACTATGCCTTCCATTCAGCTGAAAAGAATTCCGGCCTTGTCACATTTTTGTGTAATGGTGCTGCCCTCTGATCTCCGTGTCTGATGAAGGCGTGGTTTTTCTGCTTATAGAGGGAGCTGCAGAAGAGATTAATGCCCTGTAACAATGACAGCAGTCAGTAAGAGTTTATCTCGGCCTGCATCGGCTCACACACTCGGCTGTTCATAAGCAGTGGCCGAGTCTCCTCACGGCTAGTGCCGAGAGGAAGAGGAAAGACCCTCGACCCACCTCTCGCCTTCCTTTTTGAAGTGACCAGCTGTTGTTGATGCTCAAAACATTCTCTGATCAACACACCAAAGTAATAAGTGTGTGTGTGTGTGTGCATGTTTGAATGAGATCCATGTAATAGGACGATTCAAAACTGTTGGTCAGTAACATCAAGATCAGTTTAGTTAAACATCATGTGTCACACATACGGGTGAAGCCCTCAAATGAGAGGCAAGAGGCATTGTTTCGTGTCTTCGTTTTCAAATTCATACTTTTTGTTGACTTTTAGATTCCAATGTGGTACTATTAGAGCTAGAGACGACGACTTACATTAATGGTGAACACAACACAATCAATATTATCGAGCATTGTGTTATTTGATTCCTATTGTTATTTTGATCATGTTGATAAAATGACAGAGCTGCATGGAATTGAGGGGACAGGGGCAATACCATGGTGTTCAACGTTTATCCATCGGTATATGGGTAGTTCCCGTGGTGGGAATGGACATAGGCTTTACGGTATTCACATTGGTTATAAAACATGTATTAACATAATAAGCATTGTGAATGATGAATCTCGTTGGTGGACAGATGTCACTACTCTTATTCCAACACTACCTGGTGGTGCAGTACCATCCTCAGAAAAATCAATCAATCCAAAATGAAAGGATTAGTGCCACGCTAATTTAACACACACCATTGGCAAAGCCAAGTGCAAATCTTTGGGTTTTGTAATATGTCAATACAAAAATGTTTTGCATTTTCAAATTTTATTTTATAGCCCAGACAACATACACTATATGGCCAATATAAGGGGATGGTGTTAGGGATGGCAGGTAAGGTTGGGATGTGGACAGAGTTTCTGTGCAGCTATCTATATGAAGATGATCTTGTTGCTCAAATAGACAATGAATTCTAGTGCCATCACCACAGGGGTTAAGCTGATAAGCCACATAGAAGAAAACAAGGCAGGGCAAATATTAAATATCCCTGTGAATACCAATAATATTGTGTATTACGATATTTTTGACATCACTGCACTGAAAAAGTCTCAATGCCTACATCCACCTGTTCATGTCTATGGTTACTTGTAAGAGGTTTTGAAGCGGATTCCAAACAGAAAGAACGAGATAGAGAAAACAAAATCAAGAGACACTGCGGCGTGTCTGCCTCTACAACAGCTGACACGACACCGTTTCTCCACAACGGGCCACACAGGAACGTCTCGACAACCTGAACTAATTTTAACCTTTATAGACCATCATTTAAAAGTCAGACATGTTGGCTGTCTTTGCTTGTTTTTCCAAAAGTTTCCAATCGTTCTTTTATTGAGCGCTTTTATTCTCAAGAGAAAAGTTACTTCTAAACCAATCAACATGAACAGCAGTTAAATAGCAGTATGAGGCATCTTTAGGGAGTGAGGACCCTTTGAAGGGCGCTTCAATAGAAGAATTATTCCAATGAATGCCAAACACCACATCCACTTAACCCTTTTCACCTCCTAATTATCCTCATCAGCAACTTTGTTACAGTGTTTTAAATCGAAGAACAATAAGTAAAGCTTCCAAATCTGAATACTTCAAAACCCCTGGATGAAATTGTTCCACTCAATTTCATGTGTAAATTAGTCTTCTGATTACAGAATGGAGCAGGACATGAAGGAACAATGGTTCATCTAGAAGGGTCAACAGGAGACGGTGTTCTCAAACGGTTAAGGATGTCCAAATGGAAAATAATTATCTAGTAAAACCACTTCATTTGTTTTACTTGTGCACTTTGGCCTTTGGTTGCACAAAAGTAAATCTTTGTTTAATGATGGCACCTTTAAGAAAAACAACAACCCATTCCGGTAATTCAAAGCAATGCATCAAACCGGCCATGTGGGTAAAAATGCTCTCGAACTGATCTATGATTGATGAATGCTCTGCACTTATTGGTTCCGTCCCAAATGAGCAGCTAGGCACAGGGGCCATCTCTAAAGAACACACTGAAACACCCCCGCCTTCTCCTCACTGGCCTCAATTTCTCCCTCTTTCTTTCCCCTGTAATGTCTTCTTGCCTTGTAAGCAGGGTTGCCAGATTGGATTGCTAGATTAAAAAAAAAAATTAAATCACCTGTATTTACTAATAAGGGCCTTTCTTTGAGCTGTGTGTGGGCTTTGTGTGCTTACTGTGCTCGCTGAAATATCCAAAACCCTCACAGGAAACACATTTTATGGGATTATTCTCTTTACTTTTATTTGTCTGAGGTCTGATCAAGAAACTTTTTGCACACTGGCCATGTAATATATGGATCCAGACTAACTTAAAAAATGTGTTAAGAACTGATTGATCAATAAAAAACCCCCAGCTCAGATAGCTAAAAAACAATCACATGATCATTGGATACATTGGTTGCTGAAAAAAAGAAGAAGAAAAACAAACAAACAAAAACTTAAATGATCATATCAATGTGCTACCACTTGGGATCTGCGTGTTGGAGGGGCTTGAATAATAATAAAATAAAATAAAAATCATGTGTGAAGTTGAAAATGGCAGATTTTTACGTGGATCCCTAATTGGCTGGATCCCTTTTTAATGACCTCATCTTGTTGGCCAACTTCAGAACATTCATTCAACAGAACAGCAGCCAAGTTGAACACACAACAATTCATATTTCCAACATCAGAGGCTGTCACAGGACAGATAGCCTGCAGACAGCTTCGGAAAAAAAATCCCCCCATGACGAATCTATGATTGTTTCATCGCAAGCGCGCTGCCGCTAGTCCTCGATGACGGAGTGAAAAAATTAACTACAGCCCTGAAGCAGCTCTCGATTAAAGAGCTGCATGTCACCAGGGCCAGGAAGAAAGCTGAAAGGATCATCATTGATCTCACACACTCAGCAAAACATCTGCCCCACACGTGCTCCTCAGAAAAGAGATGCTACACAGGAACAGTTTCTTCCCAATGGCCATGGCTCTGTTCAACAAACTACTCGCGCCTAATTGAAAATGACATTTCCCCCTCGCCTGCCACGGACACGACAGACCAATGCTGGACTCAATATTTATGTGCTTACGTACAAAGTGCAATAGGTCAATTCCCTGGTACTTACTTCCTGTTGTGTGCACTGGAAAATGTTAGTAAATATGCCCCACCCATTCTCATTTATCAAGGCTGGCAGGAATTATTGAATCTGTCAGTTTCTGTGCTATTTAACGTCTATGAAAAGCTGGTATTATCAGGAAAAACCGTGGTTGCAGTAGTTACTGCTCAGAGAAAACGTAGACGGCTGCTCAGACGGTGTGTCCAAACTTTGAGTAGTTTCTATTTAATGACCAAAGAAACCATTTTGCAAACACACCGCCTGCCCAGTCACATTGTTACGAATTTATTGGAAAAAACTTGTGTATCTTGCAAATATGGTGAATGAAAAGATTCTGATGCAAAACTGCAAGTGACGGTACTGAGAGGTTCAACAAAACACGCACTGTGGCTGTAACCCAAACGCTAGAGGTTGATAGAAGAGCTCTTAATCGAATAAATTCGAGCAAGATCCCGCGTCACAAAGACAAGTTGACGTATGCTCACAGTGCGTCACGGCTAAAGCACAGTCCCTCAACCACTGAGAATAATGCTGTATGAATGCACCACAACAAAATAACTATGAAAAAGCTTTGTTAGAACAGACTGTGTGTTCTAGCGCTGAGGACATTTCGAACGGTCCACACTTGCATTCCTCACTTTCATTAACTATGTATCTTTCCTATTAGTTTCACTAGTTACTGAATAATTCATTCGTATTCATTATTGAATAATATGCTTTAAGATGGATTAGTGAATAATAAGCTGGAGTTTAAGGGGTTAAAAAAGCGGACATGCTAGTGACTACACATGAACTGTAGTGTATGCGACAGAGGCCAGAGTGCAAAAGCATGTTGCCACGTTGTTGTCGCCCGTCATTTTAGTGCCGACTGACTCAAGGCTATTCAGGAATTATCCCAATTTGGATGGATTCCTCACATTCTCAAGTCAACGTTTGAAAGCTGGACAAAAGGAAACAATTATTTGGCAGGAGTGCTTAATCCCTCATCTCAAATGCCATTCTCGGTGTCAGCGATGCGTTGCCCTCTACTGCTACCAACATCACTACTGACAGAGGGATATGAATTTCCCATATCGCCACGAAGCCAGGGAGAAACCCACGTCATCCTGCTTGATCCATCTGCTGCCTTCGACATTGTGAATCACCAGATCCTCATTTCCACTCTTGCTGAATTGGGAGCTACGCTCTGACCTGGTTCTCATCGTACCTACAGGATCGATCCTACCACGTAGCATGGAGAGGTTCAGTTTAATCACTCTGGTCATTTCTTTAACCAGACTGACCACTGCAACTCTATTTTTGCTGGTCTTCCATATGAAGGGATTGATTTTGCATTACTTCTTGGTTTTCAATTTATTTGTATGATGGATGCACTCAGACTTGAAATTGTCCTATTCGTCACTGATTGTCTCTTGTATTTTTATTTGTATGCAGTTAGGTTTGCAATTGTTTTTATCACCACCTCGACCACTCTAGCACTTGAACAAACTAGCTTTGTGTCTTTCAGGTCATAAATCCTTGCAGATAACACTGGGTGCTTGGCATCGCTGCGTCTTCAACTGTTTGCACGTTCTGTAAGTCGATCTGGATAAGAGCATCTGCTAAATGACAATGTAAATGTAAAAAGACTTCAATTCCCATCCAGCCCTGCCATTAACCTGCTTCTGACTTACAAGTCTCAATAGTTCAAATGATGGAAGCTCCACCAGCTTTAGCCTGGCACATCCCAAAACCTAGCCACGCAGGAAAAACTCCACTTATGAACCACTTAGCCAGCCTACTAATGTACATAGCCTAATTAGTAGGTGCATGTGTCCCCCGATCAGAACACACTGGTTTAAAACGAAACACTCCTGATGTATCAAATGTGAATTTAAATGTTTAAAATACGATATTGTGATAATATCATAAACTGTGATAAAAGGTTAAGCAATTATTGTGATATGAATATGCACCATCAGCCCTTCCGCCCAACCCTTACATAAAGTTCGCTCTGACTTACCAGTTTCTCTTTGAACACCATGTGCCTGAGCCATTTGAAGTCCGGTGTTTTAAAGGCAGAGAGAACGAACAGAGAGCTCTTCTCGTAGAGCTCCGGTTTCTGAATGGCTCCCTCTGGATATGTGATGCGCATGGTGGTCTTCGAGCCCACGTCCTTCTCAAAGCCGCTCACTGGAGCCTCGTTCAGCCTGCAGCATCAATCACACAGTAATAGGGCTAGGCAATACGACCTAATAATTACATCGCAATATTTTGACGACAACGAATATTGTGAAACGGCAGCTATATTCTACCATCAACCCGTACAACATAACATAAGGTCAAACAGTACAGATTTAAATACACAAGATAATTTCATATATAATAATCACTCTACTGTAACTTAACTGCCATTCACAACTCACTAATCTTACTGTTCAACATAGCACTGAACTACGCCAACGCTAACGGAACGAAAATTAAACAGCGTAGTTGCTGTTTTAGAGAGAGTACAAAACATTGAAAATAACCAAATCTGGTACATGAATGCAACTTATTATACAATGATGTTTCCGCCCCTTATCAGACAGAATTTAGGGGTTTATTCTCTGCTCTGAAGCAAAATACAGTAAAGTCTGTTCTGTTGTTACCTTATGACCACATCGTACTCATCGATTTTGGAGCCCAGGGACTTGTTGAACAGGATCCCTCCATTACCGATGATAATACACCTTTTACAGCTCAAACTGCAAATAACAGATACGGCAGATAGGAAAGCAAGAGTGTACTGCGAAATTAGCGGACTGGTAAAAAAGAGCCCAAAGTAAATAAAACAATCAGCTCAGGTTTGACTTGGCAATATGGCTCTTTCCACGGAGTGCTGAGAATGACGTGTGTGTGTGTGTGTGTGTGTGTGTGACTCCACTAGCTCACTGTTAGACCTTTCTGATTGGATCTTAAAACAAAAACAGACGATACCTGTCGAGTTCACCTCCCAGTCCGTAGTTCTTTGCCTCAGCTAAAATTATGTCGATGATCTTTTCTGTGGAAAGAGAACAATACTGACAAAACTGAGCACATTCATTCATCACGCACAACGTCGCATAACTTCAGGTCCAAGTCGAGTCCAAGTTCACTCAGCAGATAGTTTAGAGTCATCTCTTCAAGCTAAAAGTCCCTAAGCTTCCACTCAAGTCGAGTCTGAGTCCCAATGAGTTATGTTATTTAACAGGCAAAATTTAGTAAACATTTTCAAGTGAAAGTCAAAGTCTGAGCCTCGTAAGCTTAAGTCGAGGCTTAATTCATAGATAACCGATTCCAAGTTAAGATACAAAGCGTGACTAAAGCCCACGTCTGAGACTTGATTACATCACTACACACTTGGGCTGTCAAATACCTTTAAGGATTGCATTCGAATTTCAGTTACTAAAAGAATATTTAGTATTCGAATGTATTTGAATATTTGTTAGGTATAAAATGAGCGTGAAGTTTATACTGCCATCAGACGAGCAAACATTCACGTTTGTATTGCCTAAAACACGGGAGGTGAAAACTGACAAAATCTAAACATGTTCCACACGAGGGGCTTTTCAGGTGTTCGGGAGTTTTTACGTCGTCACATTTATGATTAAATTTACGAGTGGGAACGTGAGGGCTTCTGGGTGATTTAGCGTCAGCCATGCTAGTGAGCTGGAAAAATGGTGTTAAGCGGAGCTCCGGCGGTCGCCTTGTGACAGATCTATACTGACACGCCCCTTCTCCTACGGCAAGCAACAGGGTCATTTGGCCAAAAACGTTTGGGAAACGCATTTCTATAGACTCGTGTTAGGCGACTACTAGTAAAACATGGGAGCTTAAACATGTCATTGTGGATTATTTAAGAAAATATATATATTTTTACAGAGTGTACAGTCAAGCCGGAAAGTCTGCACACCCCTTTCACCTTCTCCACGTTTCATTACAGACTTATTCTACAGTAGATTGAGTTCATTTTTTGCCTCAAACATCTACACACAATAGCCCATAATGACAA
>JAOUQW010028568.1:0-10961 GCA_028565825.1 Olivaichthys viedmensis
CCACTGTTGGGCCCTTGAGCAAGGCCCTTAACCCTCCCTGCTCCAGGGGCGCTGTATCATGGCTGACCCTGCGCGCTTACCAACATGCTGGGATATGCAAAGAATCAATTTCACTGTACTGTACTTGTATGTGTATATGTGACAATAAAAGGAGCATTCTATTCTATTCTAAAGTGAAAAGCCTAATAATGCAGTATTTAATGGATTTTGCATAATGTGTTTTTAATGGGTAAATAATAACACTACTTGTAAGCCTATACTCAATAAGAAATTCCTTCCATACCCACATTGCAAAAGTGACACAGGAATACACACATACCCAAGGCATAAAAAGTCCAGACTTCCACTGAAGTATATAATTTAATTATTTGCCTATGGGTTTATATTTACCCTTGATAACATTACTGACCTCAGACACCTTTTTTTAGGCTGATAATAATGCACTGTGAGCCCTCTGTGGGTTGTTTAATGTCCTGAATTCTGAACATCAGGACAGATTGGCAAGAACACTGCAAATTACTGTACAAATGTGTGGGCATATGGGATGCTTTAGCTACATATATATTGTAGGGTAAATCTAACTTTTGACAGGCTGGTGGCTTGGGCAGCATTTTTATGTCACTATTTGTTTCTCTTTATAACCTGTGCAACTTTGAGATGCTGTGCTTTGTCTATTACAGTTTGACTCTCTATTACAGGCTATGTTTATAGAGCAGGAGGAAGAGTTGAAGGAGGATTGTTTTCCTTTACTTGTTCATAATCATGGTTTTAAAATGCTGCTTTTCTGACTGAGGTACATAACAAAAAATGTTAATAGGGAAGTGGTTTTCAAGGACTGGGCACTGATCTGGACTGCAGAATGATCAAATGATTCTTGACCAATCTACTAAGTAAAATAAGAAGATGATGTGCCACTCTAGTTGACATTATTTAAATAAATAAAAAAACAACCAAAGAAATACTGTGGGAGAAAGATTGGATCCCACTCACATGAGACTTAGGACACTAATGAGGGAAAAATTGTTTATATGGCATTTGCAAACCCATGAGCCCCTACGGTCGCCTGCTATTTGTGTAGAAGAATTCCCTGTTCTGTTGGAATGAGTGTTCGGTGCAAAGGGGGGAATTCTAGGATTTGTTGTCCATGCTGGCCTGTGTTGAGCCAGCACATTATATGTGTCCACCATCGGCGGACATCCGATGGGCTTTGTTAAGCCCCGCCAGTTTTCTCCATGCTAGTTAGTTCTCTGGCTTACCACCAAGCTACGTTGTTGTGCTGGAAGAGTGTATTTGCCAAATAAAGAGCAATTTCCTGATTTTAAAATGCTTCCTGTTCACACCTCTTCTTTGCCAACATCACAATATCTAAATAGTTCCTGATCAATTTTCTAGTCAAGATGAAGCTCTGGCTTTGGATACCATGTTATTTATCTCGGAAGAGAAAATAATCCCATCTATTTTCTCTGTCTATCTATCTAAAGAAATTCTCCCACTACATACTCGTCTCTAGTGGCTCAACCGGAGAGGTATGATGGCTCACCCGATCAGTGTAAGTTTTCTCATGCAATGTTCGATTTGCATGCAACACCATCTGGAACAGTTTCGTACCAAAGTGAATAAAATACATTTTGTGATGTCGCTTCTTACCGGAAGAGCCAAAGAATGAGCTACCGCACTCTGGGCTCAACGGAGCACCATTGACCATTGACTTTCGAATCCCAGTTCCTCAGCCTATTCAAGGCCGTTTTCAATCACCCATCCACCGGGAAGGATCTAAAAATCTCAACTATGAGAGAGTCAGGGCCGTAGGTCCACTATTGAGTTCCGTACGATGGCTGCAGGTAGCGGATGGAGCGAGCCGGCTTTAATTTACAGACAGATATGGCATGCCGGGGTGAGTCCCTGAATCTGGAACAATTCATCCAGCTAGCTATATCCCTGGATAATCTCCTCTGTGAACGCTAGGTTAAAGTTCCCCTCAGATCTGTTCCAGTCACCAACTCCCCAATGGAACCCTGTCAACCTGAGCCCATGCAGTTAGGACAAGCTAAATTGACTCCTGAGGAGAGATAGAGGAGGATTCAAGGGAGATTGTGTTTGTAATGTGGAAAAGCCAGCCATGTACGCCTCACCTGCCCCAATCGCCCCAATACGGCCGAATCTCCTTCGGTGAGTACTTCTTCATACCTTCCTTTGGAGAATCGTGCATTTGAAGCCCCAGTCACTTTGTCCTGGTCTGAACGAACTATCTCTGTTGCAGCACTAACCGATTATGTGGCCGCCGGCAACTTCATTAGCCAAACATTGCTCAACCTCCATCCCATTCCCACGATTCCAATAGCTCCAGCTTTACAAGTGAGTGTTAGATGGACAACCTATTGGCTCAGACAATGTTAATTGTGCCACCGTTCCCCTCAGGATGAAGTTCGGTGCATGTCATGAGGAGACAATCTCCTTATTGGTGATCGCTTCAGCAAGTGACCATCTGATATTAGGGTGCCCTTAGCTGTCCACACATGACCCCATTATCTCCTGTAAAAAGGGAGAATTGTTGCAGTGGAGCCCCACCAGTTACCAATGATGTCTTTCCTTCCCGTGCAGATCCACAACAGTGGAAATCCCTCAAGTTCTTCACAAAACCCGTTCGAAGTCGATGCTTCAGAATCAGGAGTAGGGGCCATTCTCTCACAGAGGACCGGCACGCCTCCCAAGTTGCACCCTTGTGCATTTTCTTCCAAGAAACTAACCCCAACAGAAAGGAATTATGATGTCAGTAACAGGGAACTCCTGGGCATTAAGATGGCAATCAAGGAGTGGAGGCACTGGCTCCAGGGTTCTCAACACCCTTTCCACGTACTCACGGATCATCTCAACCCGGAGTATCTGAAGTCAGCCAATCGTCTTAACCCCAGACAGGCACGTTGGGCTCTGTTCTTCACCAGGTTCCGTTTTACTCTTACCTATCGCCCTGGCTCCAAAAACACCAAAACAGAAGCCCTGTCACGGGCCTATGACTCAGAGACACCACCGAGATCATCAGAACCCATCCTACCTACTTCCTGTATAGTGGCCCCTGTCCGTTGGGAGATTATGGAGGACAGAACCTGCACCCCTGCAATGCCCCCAGACAAGACATATGTCCCCTCAAGCCTACGACAAAGAGTCTTACAATGGGTATACATGTCCCTTAACTCCGGACACCCAGGCAGACAGAGGACTCAGTGGCAGGTGAGTAAAGAGTAAGTAGTCATCTAAGTTTATGTAATAGCAAAAGCTATTAATAGCAATAAATCTTGATTATTCTTTGTCACTTATTTCAGAGGGGGAAAGAAGAGTTATTTAATAAATGAACACTACTTTGTTTTTATTTGCTATCCTTTAACAAGTCATTCATAATAAATCATAAGCTTATGACTATAATGGAAAGGATAAATCTCTTAAATGATGAAAATAACATACATATGTTTTAATTAAAACACTTTCAGATTGTTATTATATGCAATAAAATGTAGGACACATTGAGCCCTCTGGTGTAATTATGTTTCTGAGCTTAACTAATATGATTTTCATAAAGTTCAACATGTCCCTTTTGCAATGTAACAAGAAAGGATTTGAAAAATTTAATTTTATGTTTCAAAACTATGGAAGTACAACAGGTATTATATAAACAGCATGACTTCAGATGGCTAGCCATTGAGTGGTGTGTATTTAGTTCTGGTAAGCATTGTCACACTCATGCCAATATAATGGCTTGATGCTTAGGGTCAACATGCTGGCTGGAGGTCTGCTCCCTGTTAATAAGGGGAGAGGAATTAAACAGATTACAAGCAATACCAGCTGAGGAAATTAAAAGAGAAGACAGCAGACAGGTGGAAATTACGGGCTGTTTATCGATTATAGCCAGGCTTACCTGCTAGGAGGCAATGCAGGATTACTTTCTTTCATAAGCCGCACTGCAAGTGCATTTCTATCTCTTATAAATTTTTAATAAGGCCATACCAGCAAATTAAAAGAGTAAGAGAAGGCAAGTGTTTATTTAATTGTAAAATCAGTTAATTTGAAACAATCTCTGTTCCCATAACACCTTTGAGAAATTAGGTAGAGTAGGGCATTTACCAGGACCTTTCCAAAAATGTTGGCAAACAGAAAGGTCAGGGTATTACCTCTATTGTAAATATGAGGTTGTGAGGAAAAATGTGGAGGTGGAAATGTAATGATGGAGAAAATATTTTTTTTATTTCATTTGCAAAATGATCTCACCTGCAATAAAAATGAAGAATATATTTAAGGGATTCCAAGAGCAAATATTTCTCCAAAAGGGTTTTTCTTATATGTTTATGATTATCTGAAGTGGAAGTCAATGTACGGAAAATACTTTATTTCTTAAAGCACTATGGGCAGTGTTGTAAACATACAGTGCTGATCCTACATAACATTATGTATAAATATCCATGAAATTTCCATTGGTGGACAAACATGAATAAAAACATCTACCAGTATCGGTTGGCTAGTTGTCCTTCATGCATTATTCATGAGCAAAAATTCATTTAATTAATTTGAAAGCACACATGGAATTGATGGGCTGTCAGAGAATGCGAGTTGGTTAGGACAAGACTTTACATACAAAGGGATTAGAATAAAAAAACAAACACTGTAATTGGAAATCTTGAAAGTGGATGTACAAAATGAAATGCATGTCACAAAGATAAATACCACACAGGTCTGGTTAGAGACAACACCAACTGCCAATTTTGACCGACTGTTTTATGACTAGTGTTTGTAACACTTCTGAGTACCAGCACTTACTCCAACTCTTGTTTTTAGTTGGGGCTTTGTTCTTTGTTTGTGGCTGTTACTTCTGGTGGAAACTTATCTCTGCAGCGCTTGTATTTATTTAACAGCAATAAGAGCTAATTATAAAGATCTCTCTCTCTCAGTGTGTTTACATACTTACCCAATCAGTTTGTTATTAGTTGTTGATATTGCGCTCAGCCATATTTACAAGCTGATACTCTTGCTAAGTTTCTACTTAGTTTCACCACTTAGGGCAGTGGTGGCTCAGTGGTTAAGGCTTTGGGCCACGGACCGTTAGGTTGTGAGCTCAAAATCTGGGATCACCACTAAGCTGCCATTGTTGGGTCCTTGAGCAAGGCCCTTAACCCTCAACTGCTCAATTATATCCTGTCTCAATTGTAAGTTGCTTTGGATAAAAGTGTTAGCCAAATGAGTAAATGTAGATGTACTTACACTGACTGAGAGGTAATGGGTGAGTTTAATTTAGATTAGTTCACTCAGACATCAGATAAAGAAAAAATAATTTGTGCCAGGTTAAATTTAACTTACCTGATCCCATTGCCATACACTTTAGACATGAATGAAAAACCAGTTATTTTAATTACTGGACTCAGAATCTGGTGTAGAGGGACATTTGTTGGGAATATGACAGTCTGTCACTCCTGGGAAGGTTCCATATGAATAGAATTATATCTTGTAGGCAGTCTGGGCTGAAGCATCAGGTAACCGGATGTAATAGCCTCTTATTTTACAAATTGCCTTGCAGACCTTCTGAACAACTTTAAAAACTATTGGTTCACTGACTCCACATAAAATCACCAGTTTTCCAATGAAAGGTGCAACAGGCCAAAAACCTTAAAGTTATGAACACAGAGACGAGGTCATATAGGTTTTCCTCTTTAGGTCACAGATGAAAGCTTGCGCTCCAAAAGTAAAATGATCTCCTGCAGTTACTTCATGCCTTCAAAAGCATCATCCAAATCATGTAAAGGGTCACTCACTTTTGTCAGTGGGCATTTGTCTAGCTGGTGATGCCTTTTGGTTTTTATTGATGTAGTCCAAATATCTCTCCTTTGACAGCATTAAACTGAAGTTAAATCTGCCTTCTCAGAGGTTTAATTTAAACCCCTATTTACTCCTGGAGTAACATTAATATTTCACTTGGAAGTCAGATTATTTAAAACTAGATCATGCTAAATCTAGGACTATTTCTATTTCTGACTCAGAAAGTGATTGAGAGTTAGCCCAGTATTAAATGTAATTTTAGTCTAGGATGAGGCTTAATCCCTGTCTGGGAAACCATCCCACAATTTGTCATTTAACAGTTGTGACAGAACACACACACACACACACACACACACACACACAGTACTAACAGCACCTCAATGGGACAGGAGGATGGTTTCTATTCCAGAGCGTGGGATAGATTTGCAAGCCATACAATAGCTTGACAGGTTTTAACAATAAATATCTCGTGAAATATTCCTACCAGTGTCCTAAATGGTATGTCCTGTCTCTTGCCGCCAGCAGATATTAATATATGAAATTAGGTTAGGATTATTACAGGAAACTGGCATACCTTAATAGTGTAATACCCCTCCAGTGACCTTGCATCATATATGGGCTGCTGTAGCTCTGAGCACAGTAACAAGGAAATTATATGTAGATTAGATGAGTAAGAAAGACCTTCCTTATAATTCATTTTAAATTTGTAAGCCATACAGACCGACTGCCATAGAGTAGTCCTTCACTTTCCCATGTAACTCAATCCAGAAAAAAATCTTAAGAGGAACACAAAATCAAGTATCCCTGATACTGACTATTTTCGCATGAGTATTCATTCAAGCTGTATTCACTAGACAGTTCAAAGGACATTGGAGATCACAATCTTGAATGCCTGAGAGTGTGGCATTTACCAGCTCTAAAATATTCCAATGCATTCAAACTCATATAATACATTCAATTCTAGAAGCAGGTCCAGTGAGCATTCACATTTAAAGTAAAAAAAACAAACAAACAAAAAAAACAAATACACTAGAGCTACACTCTTCTAGGCCAGTCATTCTGAGCTTAGAGGCAAATTCAGCAGGTTGACGTAGAGACATTTGTATTTATTTATTAATGCTTCCATAGTGATTTAATAAGATACTAATTAAGGTACTAAAAAGGCAACTAATGAAAAATAACCAGGTAGAGCAAGAACAAACATTTCACCTACATCCAATCCTCTGTGTTCAATACAAAGCAACATGAATTGGTGATTAAATTGCCATCACATAAGATTTCACTTCTTTATGATTTTTTTATGCTACATCAAATCAAATCCATAAGTTTAGACGACCAATTCAACTTCTGACCCAAAGCACATGACTGCATTTCACACTGATAGCAACTGCTACTCGTTCCCTCATCCTTCCTAGATAAATCGTATGTACTTGTTATTCATGCTGTTAGAAATGGACTTTAGCATGACAAATCAAAGATTGTTCACACATTTTTTATTTTGTTTGATATATGCAGCTTTGTGGAAAGCATTTTCTTGTCCTAGAAAAAAAACAAAAAAAAACAAGCATAGACCTGCCAGATCATTTGAGAGAGTTAGCATTTATTTCTAAACTTTTAAAAATGGTGAAAACAGCAGACTGTTTGAATCTGACTGTAATTACCCATCAATCACTTGCATTGAATAGAAGACAAATATCATTACAGGAAATCTATTAGCATACCCTTTCATTTTTACAGGACTCATTTGACTCATATCTGTTTTTTCTGGTGTAGTCGCCAGTTTTCTCTAAAATCTGTCACTCATACACTCTAAATCACCATACGTTCAGAGGCCTTTTCTGACAGGTCAGAACAAAGGCATAATTTGCAATTGTCAACTCCTGTCTAGCACACCAGTAATTATACTACATACAATGAAAGAGACATCTTCCCTTTTTAGAAAGTTTAAAGTATGACTGACACCATACAGACTGTATCACAAGCTTATCTTTAAAAGCAACTCTTTCTGATATATTTCCTTCATGATTTTAGGAAGTACATTAGAACAGAATATATGCATCATTACTTTCTTGGATATGATGTTTTAACCTAAACAGAGAGATGTTATATTAAAGGTTTGTTCAAAGAGAGGAACCTTTATATGACACATAGCTTTTATCATAAAAGTCTTATAAGAACTGTCTAAAAGTCAGCTTGCTAGATGAAGAGGAAACTCAAGTGATTTTGGAAGTCAAGCAACTGAGATTTTGTTTTGAATGAGGTCTTTAAAATAGGCAGATTATTTGTAAATAAGCACCGCAAGAATTGTCCAACTGGTCTACCAGAGACTAAAAAAAATGTTCCTTTCCAAGAATGGTTTGGAAGCCTATAACATAAAATACTGTAATACTTAGTTCTGACATGTTTGTCAGAAACACTTCAAAATGATGCCCCAATCGTCAGAGGAATATGCCTTCCAGAATCATAGGTTATGCCGTGGGGGAGAAGTACAGCAGAAAAACAACAGATAAATGCACCTTAAGCAACTATATAGAGGAAGATAAAACCAAGACACTTTACTGAGGAAAAACATGACAACAAATACCTAGCTCAGGAATCGTAGGGCATGCTGGTAGACTTATTTTTTGTACATTAGTGTTCTTGAAATGATCACAGAATTTTGTCTTTTAAAATTATAAGCCTAGTTTACTTTTGAGCTACCATCACTTTATAACTAGTCTTCCAACACTGTAATTAAATGAGGCAGTCATAATACCACATGTTGATGGTAAGATTTTTGATCTTACATTTTCAATAAATATAAATGTTTTTTTTATCTCTTGAAAGTACTGCATTTTTGAAGTTGTGGTTGCAGTTGAGATATGTTTTGGTAATAGAGTGTGTGTGGTCTGGGAATACAATATCTATTTTAAAGTGGGGCATTCTAAGGATTGACATTTTAAAGATATATATTTTGTGTAGTGGAAATGTTTTTTATTGATTTTGTCTCCTCTTGGTTAAATGCTGTGTTGATACCTGCATCGTCTTGGGTAGTTATTGTTACACTTTAAGTAGTCCTGTGTACATTTAGCCCTGTATGTTCTTGTGTGTTTCACTGTGGTTCTGGAGGCATTCGTCCCACTGTGTGTGAATGAATAGGATGACAATAAATAATTAATGTAATTTACTTGATATTAATTACATTAAAAGTAAACTGATTAAATTTGTGAAACCCAGGTCAGTATAGTAGTTTCAATTGTTTTAAAACCAAAACATTGTTTTGTTTGATTTCTTTTTTTAATTGGGGAAAATTTCCATTAAGGATTTATCTGGCAAAAGTAAAATCATGCGGTCTGAAGCCAGTATTATAAAATGGATGAATTTAGTCCTGAAAACTTGTCTGATACTACTTTTGATTTCAGTAGGCTTAATATGAAAAAAAAATTAAAGAAATAAAATATATAAATTGTAACTCAATGCACTATTTTATAAAAGGAAAGGAAACCCAAAGGTAGGCTTACCTTCTAATAAAGTTAAATGGAAAAAATATGTGGTGCTCATAAATAGTTTATGTGTTAATTAGCTTTACCATAAAAAAAGTGGAACACACAGGAAGTGGAAACTTTAATTGCATTTTGTCAGAATAAAAGGCCATCAAGAAAAGGCTGTTTAAGATACCATAAAAACAATTGAGATAAGGCAAATATATTTGAGGCACAAATCAGTTTTTCGATTCACTAGCAGAATTAGAAATGTCTCTGGGGGAAAAGGAGGATGCACAAGGGTAGAAGGGAAACTATTTATTGGCTACCCTGAGCTTTATCTTTATCTCTCTCTCTTTTTCCTTCTCCCTCTCTTTCTCTCTCTCTCACACACACACACACACACACACACACACACACACACACCTTCTCTGCCCTTCAACACATATCAGACTTGTCATTGAGTTTGACAAGTGATCACTAACGGCTGATGCTTGTCAGAGAAGGAGACAAGTCTCCAGAATACTAACATTTTCACTGGGAGGCTCTTCTCTGTAAACAGTCTATGGCAATTTCCTGCAGCAGTGCATGTACACAGAAACCTTACATCTACTTATGAATATTCAAATATATACAGATATTGTATTGTCCTATTTTTGGTGGAAATTTTATATAATTGCTGGTTGTTATTATCAGACTTGTATGTACCCAATAATATTATATAAAAAGATCATTCTAACAACTAGGAATGCACCTATCCATTATTGAATATCAGTATCAGACCAACATTGGCCTGAAATGCTGGATCAACACTAGATTGGGCTTGACACTACCAGTCAAAAGTTTGGTGACACCTTTACTTTTTTGAAATATTGATTTGTAATGACCCATAATACAACTTAAAGCTGTTGCAAGAGATATTTGGAGAGAAAGGACGCACTGCTGCCTGTAATGCAACGCCTGCCTAGTTACCAACTTAATCTAGCTACTCTGGGAGGAACTGGATCAAAAGATTTGAGACAGTGTTTCGACCAGCTCCACAAACCTCTTGAAAGTCCTCCAAGTGGGACAACAGAGCATCTCCGATGACCCCCTGGAAAAACTGATTGTATGACAAAAGTATGTGAGCAGTTATAGCTGCTAAGGGAGCTTTGAAAAAGCTTTTGATTAATGTGTCGTTTAATGGTTTTAGTATTTGTCACAAATATTTACACATATGATCTTGTTTTTCTCAAAAAATAAAATTACTTAGTCTTTAACTGAAAAAGATCATGCTAATTTATTAAAAACACTTTGAAAATCTAGATGTCCCCAAACGTTTAATAGCCATATTTTTCATACATGCCATGAATGCAAGTAATGCTGACTTCCAATTTTCTTCTTTTTATGCAAACTCAAGTAGCTTTGTTAGTATCATTATTTTCTTAATCATAAGAAAATCATTAGCTAAAATGGGATACCACACAACAACGCCTTTTTTCAGCTTTTGCAATTATTAAAATGCAAAAAGTCAGTATTGTATTATTATTATTAGGTATCGGATATCGGAATCCTATCAAAAATGGAAAATGCCTCTTTCTTACATGTAAATATATTTCATGCTATTAAATATATGTTGCATATTACGTATATGACATGGTACATGTATATGAAGTATATTGCCTTGTAATGTTATGATATATTTTGATACATTTCAGTATG
>JAOUQW010028569.1:0-10960 GCA_028565825.1 Olivaichthys viedmensis
GTGATAATAGCACTTCTGATGCTCTCAGACAGCTCTCTTGTCTTCACCATTGTGAAAAAGGATCAGGGAAAATAAAGGGGCCTTTTTAAGCATTAAAGAATTAAAGCCATTTATTGGTTAATTCAAGTCACAAGTCATGTGAGCCCTCATAATTTATCACAGGTGAGTCAAATTTCTAATTAATCACAGGTGAGTCTAATCTAGTTTTTTTTTTGAGCTGATTAATTCCTCAAAAGGGTGCCAATAATTGTCACGTCCATATTTCCATTTTTATACTTTTTCCTCCCATTGCTTTTGTAAATTGTTATTTTTTTATCCTTATGCTGTTGTGTATTGAACATGAGATATTGTACATGATGATCATAAAATTCAGGGGTGCCAATAAAGGTGACCAGAACTGTAGCTTCCTCACAAATGCACCAGTACATTCTGATACCACTCTGATATACAGTTACGTGCAAAAGCTTGGTTTCTGGGTTAAAGATAGAGTGTATCTACAAAACAGAACTTCCTGCTTTTTAAATGGTGTTTTCCTGTTGAAAAAACCTGCTGATAAGCCGTTACAACATACAGCCTAAATATTACAGCAATTGAGTCACCAGTTATCAGCAAGAGCAAAAGTTAGCATCCCCATTGACATGCTCTAGTTAATTTATTTTAATGTACCTCATTAAGGTGTCTAACAACTTAAAATTGTCAACACATTTACTTTTAGTCTTATTTAAGGCATGGAATGTTCAAACAGGCTCAAACTCTCAAGCAGTTTATGTGAGCAGTTCAGAAAACAGCTCTCACACACCCTAAAACAGAAAATGTTGATCATTCACAGAGCTGGAGAAAAGTATAAAATGATATAGAAGTGTTTAGGGAGACTGTTACCAACAGTGGAGGAAGAATAACTGAATAAACTGCCAGAGAGATTCGCAAAAATCAAAAACAGGAGACTTGAAAAAATTCTAAGAGGCAAGTGGAATAAATGTCCACATTTATATCACATTCAGAACTATCTTATATTTGCTATTAATCTATTTAATTTTGTTACTTGTGATAATTAAGGAACATCTGTGAAACTCATTAAATGTCTCGTTGGTTTCCTCATTTCGAAGTAAGGGGACGCAAACCTTTGTATCTGTATCTACACTCTTCACGCCGCTGTGCCGGGGTTTCAAGATGCAATCTTAAAACCAGCCTGATCAATGTGATACTACAGCTGCGTAAAAGCTACAAACTTTCCTGCTTTGAGCCTATTTGTTTCAGTTTTACATCAGTCATGTGTAATCTCACTTGGGTGACTAATAGAACGAGGTGCCGTAGTGATGAAAGAACTTCAGGCCATTTGCCACTGTGGGCTCTTAATAGATAGTTCATGATGAAGTTGTGGTCTGTTTCCGAGAAGTAGGTTATTTGTCCTCCAGCAGGCTTCTGAATAGGACCTCCCCACCGGGGAGTGACTTGGCCCTGTGTTCTTTCAGGGCTATTTCTCCCTATAGTTTTTAATTAACAGTGTGTTTCAAACAGACTGATGTCTATTTTTGCATTTCCCTGGCTGCACACATGCAGGTTTAGGTTATGAAACCATGGACATACAAATTTGTGCATAATCAGCTGTCATGGTTTTCATCAAAATATGGTTTAGTAAGTGCCGTTATTCAGGACTGATCCAGCTAATGCTATGCATTATGCACCTTATGTTCCCACTGACCCAGGTCAGACGCACAAAATTCCTTCACATGCTCGGGGATCTGCCTTTTGGCAGGTGTGTATGTGTGTGCACAGGTTGTGACGCAGAAGAGCCCGAAGGCAAAAGTGCGAGCACAAACACTCACAAAACGATGGATGGCTACTGAAATACCGGAGGGGTTGTTTTTTGAAGAAATTAGGGAGGGAGAGGGAGGGAGAGTGAATTTGGTTGTCTCTGTGTTTGGGGTGCTCTCCATTAGTGCTTTCCCACCAGACAGTGGTGGTACAGTACAGTAATAAATCCATGATGCCACATTTTGTCCACATTATTTCCATTGCAATTTGTTTTCTTTTCTTTTCTTTTTTTATTCGGTGTAACGATGTAGAGAGGTCTTTTGGGGAGCTAAAAATATGCTGGTTTTTTTTTTGTGATGAAAGTTTTCAGGCTAGAATTACAATAACCTGGAACACTGCAATTGCTTGTTGGCACAAACCCCTCTCACGCACAAACACTCAACCCCTTGTGGTGGCGGGCAAATAATAATAATAAAAAACACTCAACCCCACTCGCGCACAAGCTTCAACCCCTCTAGAGCACAAGCGTTCAACCCCTCTAGAGCACAAGCTTTTAATCCCTCTCACGCACAAACACTCAAACTCTCTCAAACTTTCTCGCCCACAAACATTCAAACTCTCTCGCGCACAAGCATTCAACCCCTATTGCACACAAACGTTCGTGAATTAAAGGTTCATGCCCTCTTGCACACCTTTTGTCACATTTGGCACCTCATATTCAAGGAGTGTAGCACCTTCTGCTGATGAGTTGAGCAAGATGCTAGCAAGGGATGTTGCCCAACTGACTGTCCTTTCCCAAATTCAATACTAGTTATGGGGGCAGTGGTGGCTCAGTGGTTAAGATTCTGAACTAGTCATTGGAAGGTTGTGAGTTCAAATCCCAGGAGTGCCAGAGAACCACTGTACAGCCCTTGAGTCAGACCCTTAAACTGCTCAGCTGTATGCCACTCAAGATAAAAGTGAATAGAAGGAATAAAGGAATAAATAAATAAAGTCTGCAAGAGGGGGAAGGTCTATGTCCTTGGTGCTGGATTGGCGATGTTTGAGATGCAGCAGTACCTGTTTAGAAGTCACGAGGTGGGAGGGTATGTAAGAACCAGAGGAAATGTGACAAGGATTAACTTTTTTTTTGCTTCATATTTACAAAGATAACTCATTTTGTAGTACTTTTATTTTACCTTATCACTCTCATCTTAAAATTACCTGAATGTCTGTTTTTCAGGTTCATTTGAAAAATTCCATATTTTTCAGCATTGGTACCCCTTTAGTAAAACTTTGAAAAACAGAACACAGAGGTTAAATAATGTTTCTCAGTGAGAAAAAAAACATATTATGCTGTCTGACTCCCGCAGCATGTAACAGTCTGGGCAACCTGCCTGATGTGGACGCTCCTCTATTTAGCTTTCCATCATGGATGTTTGGGAACAGCATGGGTTTTTAGAGGCTAGCTGAATATTTATTCCTGATTTGCTCTCCAGTGGAGATTTGAATAGATGTCCTAGATTTAATTTGTCAACCAAAATACTCTCACCATTGCCTTGGCAATCTACACTTCATTAACATGTAAACTGAAACGTGTTACCTCAGGTGTCCTCTAACATACAAGCGTTCTGATCATGGTCCTGTTTGTGGTTGCTTTAAAAAGCATTTTGCTATGGGGACATTTTTGTCCTTGTCCGTTCCGACCCTGTTTGCATTAGAGTCTCTGAGATGGACAGAGTAAAAAGAGACTGCTGTCTCAATTGTCTTCTGGCAACTTTGGGGTCTTTCATCGATTCCACTACCTCCCAAAAGCAATGGATTCATTTTTAAGATAGTCGCATGCTCAAGATAAATGGTGCAGAATCGTAAATGCGGTTCTACATTATCCAGGAAGTGATGGAAATTCGGTTGTTCAGGACTGAACTGTTGAATAGTTTGAATGGTTTTATTACTTCAAAATGATCTGAAATTGCCAAATATATCAGGTGTGATATTGCAGCCATTGTTGTCCAAAGGCTGTTGTATTACTTGTTTTCTTATATATTTACTTATGTATCAACATTTAGCTGTTTGGTACCTTTAGACTAAGGCAGATGTTTTTTCTCTGTGAAAAACAGTTGCAATCATTGTGACTGTAATTTGGCCTGGCAAAGTTGAAATAGAAATGGATTTCAAGAATGAAGAAGTGTAGAAATTTCCATTCCACTGTATTTGCAACACTAACGCATGAACACTGAATACAGAGAAAAAATTTTGACCAAATTCATTCATTTGCTAGTATTCTCTCGACGATCGTCCAAAGAAGATTCCACTATATTAAGTGTGTACCCTAGCACCATTAGGATGGAGGGAGCGAGCTTGTTTAAATCTTACCCAAATATGCAAAGCTTGTTTTAGCCAGTTTCACCTCTTCAAGATTACTGGCTTGAGTTAAATAACACACTTTCCTTTTTGATTCTGTTCATGAACTTCCAGATTGACTGGAGCATAATTCATACTGTATACAGGCCTGTGTAGTTTAGTGTCTTCCCTTGAGTTAATGAACACACTTCATGTCATGATGGGCTAAATTGTTAGGGATTACTGCTTTAGATCTGACAATGGATGGCTCATTGCACCCCTGAGATCAAAGCTTCTACTGAATTCAGCAGCCTAAAAATGCCAAAAGTTATCTAAGACCCCTTTTACACTTGGTTGTTTCATTCGTCTTATGTATCAGGATTATATCCAGATAGGGATTATCCACCTAAAGATGAAAGTGTAAATCCACCCAAGACGTATTTGAAACAGATTTAAATCCGATTGCTCAAACCGCTTCAGGAGGTCTAAGACACATTTTAGCCATGTTATACACGTGTAAATGCCTCCGTCTCTCCAAGACACATTTAACAACCAAAGCCCTCTCAATAGGTGACGCACGACATCAGCGAGACATCACTGAGATTAAAAACAGCACGAAAAATCACGATTTTGATGCGGCAACCAACTTATTCATAAAACAACTAAAAACGAGGAACAACACAGGAAGGTGTTCGAATGTAATTAACTGATTTGCATATTAATGGTAATACAGCATTCAGATTTCAGTCTGGCTAACCGGAGACGCATCTAACTACAAATGTAAATGCATGTGGTTAAAATCTAATCAGGATACAATCCAGATACAAGAGGCACGACACGTCCAGGTGTAAATGGGGTCTAAAAGGCACCAGACGTTCTCTCCTAAAAGCAAATCTTTGTATTCTTTTAGACTTTCTCAAATCATAGTAAAAACAGTTTATCTGTCCACAAAACCTTTTTCCCCCAACTAAGACGGATTGACGTGCTTCCAAATACATCTTTACACGTTTTCAAGTGTTACCCTGCCTTTTTTAGGTGTCCTGCAGCATGTCTTGTGTCTCCTTTAGAACATACGTGTTTATAAAATGTCCCTAAGACATATGTGACCTTGTGGTGTCCCATAGCAAACATTACTTTTTATGGCATGTTCTGTTTTTCCCCCCACTATTTATAGTAACAGCCTGCGTGTTCTATATGAACATATTACTGCACATTGCTTATTGGCTCGTTGCTATGTAAAGCTGCATCGGATTTACTCTGTTACTCTGGTTCTCTTTGCATGCAAGTAATTGAGGGGTTTAACTGTAACAGCGCATAACTGTAGGTGGACATTGTCATGCGTATGCCTTTGGGTGGGTAATTATCCATAACAGTTCATAACAGCCTTGTGCACAGCAAAATGACCCACATTATGCGGGTTATATACTGTGTTTGTGTATAATTGTGTGTGCGAGACAGACAGAAGGGGTGTCATTGATAACGCAGATGAGTAAAGAAGCAGCCGTGAGAGCTGTGAGCAAATGTAAAGTGAAGTGACAGAGACTACGGGATCGGGGTGTTGTGTCAGGAGAATGGAGCATGATGAAATAGACAACAAGAGAGAGAGAGCTGGGAGGAAGAGAACCACCCCCCAATTATAGGTTTCCCGAGGAGAAACCACCGGAAAAGACAGACATGGCACGTGGGGGAAGACAGAAAAGACAGAGATGGCAAAAGACAGAATAGAGAGGAGGACAAGGACACTTGAGATGAACTGAATAAAGAGAAGAGAGAGACCATTGGATGAACAAATCCAAGGGAGGAGTGTGCAAGGCAGCAAGAGAGAGGGAGTGAATGAAAAACGAGGGAGAGGGTGAGAGGGAGCGAGAGAAAGGCGAGGAAAGAGAGGAAGGAGGGGAATCTCGGCTGTGAGCAGGGAAGTTTTGAAGATGTGTTTGTTTTAGTGGATTTGCAACTCAACATCTGAGCATGTAAAGAGCTGTGACGCCCGGACTGACCCTGGACTTAACATAGAATAACCACTGGACTTTTACACGTCCCATGCTGAACGATGGACACTATTCTGTCGTTTCATATGGCAGGAACAAACAGCCTAATTTCAATCATGCAGGAAATTAAGGTAAGAATAAACCGGCTGAACATGTTAGAAAGATTAATTTTAGTGTGCATACACTCTTAGAAAACGTTTTTGTTTTTTTACGATTTTTAGATAGAAAGGGGTTCTAATTGGTTCTGTTCTGATAGGGACACACTCTGTTGTAGGGTTATACATAGAATCTTTAAGTCTTTCCCCAAAGGAATAAAACGAAGGACCCTTAAGGATTCTAGATTTAACCCTCCTTTTTTTTTTTTTTTTTTTTTTAAAGAGTGTACTTCTGAATATTTCTTGTTTAATTCACACAGGACATGGCTTTGGTTTTAAGATCACATTAATTAATGATGAAGATTCATCGCAGTGGTTTACCACAGGCCCTATTTTTGAAAAAAAATTGGAAATCGTTTTCTTGCTTTATTTTATTGTGAGACGGCTGAGCGAATGAATTCTTCACATTTCAAAGAATTGGCTTTTGCCAAAAATGTGTTATTTATCACTGGCGTCTTAGGATGTGAAGAAAATATCTGTATCAATGAAGTGTAGAGCACCTTTACTAAACATCCAGCAAGTCCATACAGTAACTAAGAGGGTGGATGTGGAAAGTTAAGGGCACTTAACAAATGCATTAAGGGGAAGAAAGTGCAAAAGAAAGACAAGAGACAGAAGGAGCAAGATAGGATAATGTAATTCTGAGGGAGATGGAGGATGATAAGGCTGCAGGAAAGAGAGACAGCATCACTTCTCTCACATGTAGGTCACGAGAGTGGTGATACCCGAGGGTCCAAAAGCCACACAGTTATTCCAGATGACTTTCGGCTCTAGCAGAGTCTTTGCCCCTGGTAGTGCCCTCGAGAGGTTCTCTTTCATATCCATCCCCTTCATACAGTACATACAAAAACACTACCTACAGACGTGGCTCAAATTAACCCAGTGACCAAGAGTTCACTTTTGGGCTACTTCTGTAAGCGACACCTGTATGAAAGGATTTTCCAGTCACTTTTCTTTTCACCCTCTGACTGTTATTTGGGTTCCATCGTCACTCACACTCACACAAGTATTATACAATAGTGTGGAGCAAAGGCACAGGCTTCAAGCAAACCATTTATGGAAATGCAAGGACTCTGTTTTGTTATCTTGTTTTTTTTTATACACTCCTATTTGTTGAACAATTTGGATTTGGTTTTCTGTATTGATAATTTACCTATCATGGTTTTAACAAGAATCTTTTTTTTTCTTTGGGGGGGGGACGCTTCAGTATATCACGTATTATTTGTCAAATAATAGCTTTTCCATTAAATTAGTGAATACGGCAGATATTTTGGAACATTAACAGCTTATTAGTGCAAAGTACTCCAAAGTACACTGGGTCATTATGGCAGGTAAAAAGATGGTAAGTACTAAGATAGTCACACTCAGTTGCACTAAAAAATAATGCCTAACAGGTTTTGGGTATTTACAAAAAAAATGGTGTGTAAGCAGAATATTCAGATTTGCATTTCATACAAATATTTCTCAAACAATTAAAAAAAAAATTGGTATAATTTTACATTAGGGGTCACGTACATTTCCAGAAACAGTTGTTATTAAGAAGAAGCTTGTTTACTTTTATTTCAATTAAATAAAAGTATACAGTTGGTGGCTGGTTTATTAGTTACTTTTTAGTAGCCACATTTTCATTTGACTCACAACGATCTAGAAAGTCTGAAATGTATTTTAAAAAATGTCCATTGTTGAGGTTTTAGCACAGTTTGGCTGTAATTTGTCTATCAGTTGCTGTGGGTGGGGTTTGGCTGGATGTAATGGCTTATAACTCTATCTATGGTGGGATAGTGGGATATTCTCATATGGATACCCTAAAGACTAGCACTTCCCAAAAACAGTTTATGCCTAGCACCCACCTCCCTACTTAAATGGATAATCTCACCTCGATACTACAGACTTGCACCTCCTACTGACTGCAGCTGTAATCATAAAGACTGTCCTGTGCTCATCCCAGGACTCTTACTTACAATATGCTCAAACCAAACATCCTTTAAAAATATTAGAACTGTAGTCTTTTCTTTATATAACTGTACACTGTAATGATTTATTATCCCACTATAGGGTGTTACCCAGAAGAGGATGGGTTCCCTTTTGAGTTTGGTTCCTCCGTGTCGTCTCAGTGAGTTTTTCCTTGCCACTGTCACCTCTGGCTTGCTCATTATGGATCTAGATCTACATCTGGATTTCTGTAAAGCTGCTTTGTGACCATGTCTATTGTTAAAAGTGCTATACAAATTTAAAAAATGGAACTGAATTGAATTGGTGGACTGATTTTTCGATGTGTTTAGTCCAACATGCTAAAACAGTCTACTTAAAACTGGTGTTCACTGAACTTTGACCCTACTTGTGAAGGGTGCTTGGACCCTGTTAATTGCTGCTTGAGGCTATATTGAAATATTTAGGATTACTATATTACTGAAATAATAATACATGACGATGCGTGTTAAAAGAATTGCCTCATTCTAATGTTTAACCTTTCTATCTTTAAGCTCTAAGCTTCTACATTTAGCATATGCACTCAGGAATGGATTTAAAATAAATTACTTCAATAACACTTGCGGCATGATCCTGCATGCATAATGTCAATTGCCGTGTTACAAACCTGCCCTACTTTTGGCTGAATGCATGTGTAAACAGACCGAGACTGAGGCAGTGTGTCTGCATTGATGTGCGTGTGCCGTGGAGGCCGTGGTCCTGCTGGGATCCTGTTATATCTAGCAAGCAGCCACAGCTGGGCTTCTGCTCAGCACTTAACGTTTAGCATGCTAAGTTGAGGGTTAGCACAGGGACAGCCTGAGGGTGCATGTCTAGAAAGGGCAGACTAGAGAGCAAGACAAAAGCAGCAGCTGGAGTAAGGATATTGGTGAGCGAAGTGGAAATGGCGAGCTTTTGCCACCCAGGTTGAGGCATCTATACACACACACACTCGTATTCATACACAGACACTGAAGCCATCACAAAAACATGTGGCAGAATCTCACTTACATTCCACCATTATAATTATTGTCTTTACCATGACAAGCTGTAATTAACTGTCATTAGCTAGCAGCACTACGCTAGCTCATGTGTAAGAGAGACACTGAGGAGGGTCAATAATGTTAGGTTATTTTTATGTACCTCACTTGTACCTTATAAAGGCTTCCTTTGCAAACTACTCGTTTATTTCAGAAGTTAGGTAGATTTGTATGGAGGACAATAAGGGACTTTATGAGAAAGAAAGAAATGTGAGACAAAAATGTAGAAATAAATAATGAAATATCTTATTTGTTTCTGTGTTTATTTATTTCTACATTTATTTATTTTACACCTCATGAGCATACTGGAGGAAGAAATGCATAAATAAATAAATGTAGAAATAAATAAATACAGAAATAAATACAATATTTATTTATCTATGTATACATTTCCATCCCTTATTTATATAGTGATTTATTTATTTCCACATTTATGTCCCACATTTATTTATTTTTCATAAAGTCTCGTGTTGTCCTCCATAGATTTGATGGTGTTGGTTTTATGCAAAAATGCACTAATGCTGATACATCATGCATTACAAAAAAACAACACCTCCCAGTGGGAATTGGCCTAATGGTTAATTAAAAATAATTAAATACTGATGGGGAGAGTGTTTAATAGACACCATTAGGCCAATTCCCATGAGAAATAGCTTATTTTTTTAGCCTTCAATTTTTCAGAAGCCAACCAAAAAACAGGAGAAATAATTTCTATACACCTTTACTTTAACGTGCACCAAGTGTGTTGGTTAGAATTAGAAATAGGCGGCTTCAGGCACATTGTCATCCAGCCTGGCGCACGGAGGACGTGGGAGGATAAGGGCACTTAAATGCACTTAAGGGAAGACCTGGAGAACTCTAGAGGCTACCCCTAGAAGACCCCTCCATTATTCCAGACGACTTTTGGCTACAGCACCTGATTAATTGCAGAAATGTGGTTAATTTGGTGAGGTTGTTTTTTTTCCGAAAATGCACCACAATTGTTCACATCACTAATCATGTCAGTATTCGTTTACAGGGCTCCCATTTCCTTTGCCTGTGTGTAAACAAACTGTGATTTTTTCTCTCTCTCTCTCCATCTCTGCCATTCCACAGGGTTGCAGTAAAGGTCAGCGAATAGGCCCCAGCAACAAATTCACTTAGGACTGACCTCGACCCTTCGCCGAGGGTTCACAATTCTGCACCACGGCCGCAGTCACGGCTAACCTCAGCATGCCCTGGGGAACTGGCGTGCTAATCGACGCTCCTAATCACACAACGGCTGGATCCCCAGGAGCGACTCGTTCTCTAGAGCCTCTCTGCACCGTGTGCTGCTGTGGACTGCTGAATCGCACCCTGACCGTGGTGTTCATGGTCGGCCTGGCCTTCGCCATCGTCGTGGGCAATGTGGTGACGCTCACAGTCTTCATGCAGACGCGCCAGTCCCGCACGCCACAGGGCTACCTCAAAGGTACCCACAAAGGTTTACAAAGAGTCTTGTCAAAGAGTTTTCAGTACCTCTTAAGGGTTCCCCCCCAGAGGGACAAACTGAAGAACCATTTAGGGTGCTAGATTTAACCTTAACCAAGAGTGTACATGGTCAAAAAAATGTTACACTACTGGTTGATTTTTACATTTAGCCCAATATGCTTTATATTCTACTGCTGATCTCCTGAGATTTTCACGTACAATAGTCTCTAGTTTACTCAGAATGGTACAATAAAGAAAAAACATCCAGTGAGCGGCAGTTCTG
>JAOUQW010028570.1:0-10959 GCA_028565825.1 Olivaichthys viedmensis
CTTTCTATCTATCTATCTATCTATCTATCTATCTATCTGTCTGTCTGTCTGTCTGTCTATCTGTCTGACTGGATACACACTACTGAAAATAATCAATCACTCTGCCTTCTTTTTTTTTACATAAACTGTAGGCACGTCTGCCATCTACTTTTAGTTATGCATCTCAGAACAAGGCTAGGATGGTTTTAATTCCTCTGGGATGTTCTGTAACTGTAAACATATGACAGAAGAGCAAGTAAATAAATGATGCAAGAAAAAGTAAACATCGGCAAGAGGTACAAATATGAGCTGGCCATATGGGACTGGGTTTTCGGGAAATGCTAATGCCTTCAGACACAGAATAGTGTTCCAGAGAACATTAGGAACTCTTTATAGCTATATAGGGGTTTTATTAAATCTAGATTAAAAACATACTTGTTTACATGGCCTATTCATAGTTTTTGGTCTTTTATTACGTTAAATAGACTTTGTGATTCGTAGTAATTTTCAATGATTTAGAGTCAATTAATTACTGATTGTACATTGGTTCATTATTGTGGCTTACAATAAATACTTTGATTCGACCTTCTAATCTTTCATTTGTAAAGCACTTTGAAATTTTGAACTCAAAATAAAAAGTTTTATTTAAATTAAGAATATTATTATCTTCCTGTTTACTTTTTCAGCTATAGAAGGTAGAATAGTGGCATGAATTTTGACTGTAAGGCTGCATAGCACATAGCCAATCTGACTGGACCATTTGAAAACCATCAGAAAGCTGCTTTGCTAGCTAAAGTTTTTAAATATTAGATAACTGTTAATAGTCAGGTGCTGTAGTTCACTAGATAAGTGTATTACTGTAATCTAGCAAACTTGTTAGTATATTAGTATATTTCCATGCTGTCATGTGGATCACGGCAACAAATGTGTTCCTTACAGGAAGCTTGTTCATTTGAGTATTAATTTGTGAATGCACCTGACCTCCAATGCTAGCTATAAGGCCCGATAACATTTAAAATGCCTCCTTATAGGCAGCTAATATTAATAGCATTGGTGCTTCCAAGAACGACACAAATTCCACCATCCTAGCTAGCATGTCGGTTTGCAATCAGGGTAAGGGTTTAGCTAACATGCATCGAAATTTCTGGATTTTTTACATTTTAGAGGCAGGTTTGTTTTTTGAGTGACAAGTGTTTAAAAAAATGGAACGTAGGAATTCGTTGCTAAAACACTTGCTAGGCAACTAGGATGCTGAGCATTAGCTAGCTAATGACTGAGGCTAACAATTTAGATAGCTAGCAAGTCTTTTATACAGACAATGTAAAGACACTGACATTGGAAACGAGACAGAACCACCAGGAACATTAACATTTCCCTCAGATGTGCTGGTAAAATAACGAAGAAAAGGTTCTGTATGACTAAAATTACACTAGTTACACTTAACATTGACTGATAATTTCCACGGGATCGGCTATATTGAGAAACGTCAATGTTATATCACATTTTGTGGTGAATAAAAAAAGTGGCCTATTGTCGTAGAATCTGGTCGTAAACGTGGTGAACACTCTACCCTGTGTGTCTTTGCAGAGTCTTGTATGCGTCTAACAGCCTGTCAGAGATTTATTATCTTATCTCGGTGCTTGTGTCAAGTCCCAGTGTGCTAATGTCCTCTTTTTTTGACCTCTGCATGCCTGTTAGGACTCTGATAATGGATTTGCTCGTGTTAACTGTGTCTGCTTGTTATCTGACCCCCGCTATGGACAATGATTCTCAGAAAGGACGAATCCAAAATAAGGAGAGGTTTATGTTAATTCATGCTAATGGTTTTTTTTAAAAACATCACACACACGAGGCTGTATTGTTTAAGCTGGATGTTGTTGTTTTTTAGGGGGGGGTCTGTAAATGAGGCCATTTTCTGAAAGTTAGGTGGCATTACAGCTCCATCCTTAATTAACAGGCAGCTGTATTTCCTATACAATATGAAATAATTGCCTCTCCACCAGCCTCCACCATTAAGGAGCATTAAGAATAACCTGAAGGGGAAAATATTCAGGTCATTAATTAAAGCCCATCGTTACACCATTGTGCCTGCCAATGAACAAACTCGAGTGTTTTTATAGCTAATGGATGTTTCCTGTTATATGAGCATTAATCACGATGGCGTTGATGCCATTTTTACAGCATGCAGCAGATTTAAAGGTCCACTAAATCATAAATTCAGGCGCAGATCTAATGGATGATGTGTCTTGCGTTTGCTTGTCCTCATGCTCCTGTTGTTGTATTTCAGGATAATGGTCAGCTGATGACTGGGTGGAAATATAGGAAATAACTCAAGTCCAGCATGTTTTCATACCCATTATCATTCATTAAGTTTTATCTGTATGGTGCATCATGTTTTTTTACTCATTTTAAGTGTGTTTAAGTGCTATATAAATGTATTATTATGAAGGTTTTCAGTCACTCATGTTGTTCCACTTAACCCATCAGTTTTAATAATTTCCCCAAACACTCAGTAGAAATCTATCTATCTGGCAATTTATCTGTCTGCCTGTCTGTCTGTCTGTCTGTCTATCTATCTATCTAGCATCAGTACCTGTATATATTTTTATCTGTCTCTCTGTCAGTTTGTCTTTTTACCTGTTTGTCTATCTGTCTTTCTTTCTATCTGTCTGTCTGCCTGTATAGTAGTCTGTCTTCATATATGTCTGTCCGTCTATCTGTATATGTGTCTATATGTGTGTTTGTCTATCTTTTTTTGGAAAAGCCTGTCTAACTATATGTCTGTCTGTCAATCTGTCTGTTTATTGATCTATCAGACTGTATAGGTGTCTATATGGGTCCCTGTCTGTCTGTTAATCTATCTTTGTTGGTCTGCCTAGCCATCTGTCTGTCTGTCTATCAGTCTGTGTTTCTACCTGTCTGTTTGTCTGTATATCAGTATCTGTATATATTTTTATCTGTCTGTCTGCCTATTATTCTTTCTGTCTGTCTATCAGTTTGACTTTCTACCTGTTTGTCTCTCTAACTGTCTTTCCTTCTATCTGTCTGTCTGCCTGCATAGTAGTCTGTCTTTCTATATGTATGTCTAGCTACATGGCTATCAGTATGCCTTTCTATCTGTCTGTCTATCTGTATATGTGTCTATATGTGTGCTTGTCTGTCTGTCTTTGTTGGAATGCCTGTCCATCTATCTATCTGTTTGTCTGTCTGTCTATCTACCTGTCTCTATCACTCTGGTTCTTTATCTGTCTATCTATATATGTTTGTCCTATAAGCTTGTCTTTCTGTCTGTGTATACATAACTGAATGAAATGCTGATTTTAATAAGCAGAGCTGTGTGTGTGTGTGTGTGTGTATCAGACTTTACCGATACAGTGATGTCTGGATCTCTGAACATCTTCTGCCTGATACACACTGTTCTGACTCGGTCTGTCTGCACTCCGTCTGCCGGCCTGCATGTGTTCTGGCATGTGATGGCTGATGATTGGACTTTGCGAACGTGTTCAGCTGAAATGAATCAGATGTAATGCAAAAACCTTGAACGGGATAAAAAGAGTCACTTCAGTGGACGAATCAGCAAGTTATTTGCAGAGTAAACACACACACACACACACACACACACGACCTTGTCAGGGCTTTTTGCTGTATTAAAAGTAAATTGCACACAGGCACTTTACATTGTAATCCATGAACTAATGCACAATCACGAACCTCAGTGGGAGAGAAGCTCGTCCCGGCGAGAGGACATCAAATATGCAGCTCGTTAAATGGCAGATGGACAAACAAATTGGCTCCTGCTGCGTGAACGCTGATGAAAAGAACTCAATAAACTATTCCACTCTAATTTTCAAAAATTTTAAAAGTCCACGGGCCTTTTATGAACCAAGACATCCAGTTTAGCTATGTGAGAAATCCTGATGAACTTGAAATCTGTCTGAATATCCTGTTATATCAAATAAGAAGATATGTCACCCATTAAACACTCTTATACACTATAAAATATGTTATTCCATAATCAAAAGACAAAAAAACTTATTTTACATACTTTCTATTTAAATTTTTGCATCTATGTCGTCACCAAAGATGAAGGATGAAAACTTTTTTTCCTACAAAGATACATAGCAGTTAGTTTTACTGTAAGAATTTACTCGAATTAAGGAGCAGGATGCTCTAAAAACAACATGCATAATAATCCAATCATTATCCGAATTGAACAAACACTTGGATTTCAGCCCAATAATATGTATCTAATATATACTATATATCTCCAGATTCAGCACAATACACAAGCATCTATGTCATCACTCTAAACATCGCCAAAGATGGAGGATGAAAACTTTTTTTTTCTACAAACTCACATGGCAGATTATTGATTAAAGGAAAATGTAGAATTCATGAAATCTACTGAAGACACCTAGATTTTAGGGCAATAATCAGATTATTGAGTGCAGGTACGCTGTTAATACAGACATCATTTAACACTGCACAATACAAAGGGTGAATTCAGGTAATATGGGACAGGTAGTTTGGTTTACTTTCTTTGTCTTAAAAACAAAGAAAGATTTCCAGAACTTCTTTTCACAATGTGATCTTACCAAACATTCTGTATCCTTTCAACACATTTAGTGCTGTTGTCTTTTCTCTATGACTGTTTAATGTAATGATTTATATGCTCACTATTGGGTGACACTCAGAAGAGGATGGGTTCCCTTTTTAAGTCTGGTTCCTCTCAAGGGTTCTTTCTCATGTTTTCTCAGGGAATATTTCCTTCTCTGGGTCGTTCATTAGGGATCAGGATTTACATTTACAGCATTTAGCAGACACTCTTATCCAAAGCGACTTACAACAGGGGTACGGTGTCCCTGGAGTACAGAAGGTTAAGGGCCTTACTCAAGGGCCCAACAAGAGGTCTTCTGATCAGTAGCCCAGAGCCCTAACCACTGATCCACCACTGCCTTAAATCTACATCCGAATTTCTTGAACTTAATTGAATTGGTGCGTCATATTTGATTGATGTGTGTCGATCACTCGAGCCACATGTTAATACCAGGTGGAAACGGGGCCTTGGTTCCTCCCAAGGTTTCTTCCTCTTAAGCTGCGTCGTCTCCCTTGGCTTATTGATAATATCTGTGAAGCAGCTACTTCCTTTTTAATTGTCTGTCTAGGTGTAGTGACCAGTGTACACTTTACAGGGTGGTATTAAAATAAGTGTACAAGTAAATATCCACTAAAGGGTAATGCATGTCATCCAAATAAAAATCTAACAAACCAAATACATAGCAAATAATTATTTAAAAAACTCAAAGGTTTCGTTTCCGTCCACCTGTCACCTACAGCAGAGTTTCTGCAAGCTGCTGTCTCGCTTGATAAGAACATTTCAGAGCGGATAAAAGGCTTTGTGGTGTGTTATGAATCATTCATGCTGTCGATTGTAGCATAAGACAATCTCAGATCATCCATTATTCTTCCTTTTGGGGCCGAATAAAACAGAAGCTTTGAGGAAATGAGATCTATAATTATAACTTTTTTATGAAACCGATTCTTTGTCTTTCTACCAAGACTCTCAAATGCAGTGTGACTAGAGGAGAGGAAGAACAACGCAGTCTCATCTGCCCTTGTTCTAAAAATAGCTTTATCTTCAAACTGCTGAAATTTAGTCTTTATCCACTCATTTTGTTCCTTGAATTTATGATCATGAATGCTTGACGAAATAGTTAGAGGAAACAAAGTGAGAAAAAAATTGGTGCAGCTCTTAAGTTAAGACATGGATATAATTTTTTACACAGATTACACTTTGTATTTAGATAGAAGTGCAGGTACAAGGACACTGAAAAATATTGGGAGGTTATCACAGATCAGACAGAGGTGATTTGATGTAAATGAGGCTTTCATGTTTTTCCAAGATACAATCCAAGGTTCAAGCAAACAGGGGCCAAAACCATAAAATTCCAGAATAGAAAATTAGGGAAACTAGATTAAAAAAAACTCAGAACTGCAGTGGAAATGCATGCAAGACTTCACAAAAAGTGGACACCAACCAAATATATATTTTTGGTTGGTGTCCTATATATACAGTATATCCTATATATATGGACTGTGACGGGGAAAACAATCAGAGACTAGGATTGAGATTTGGGAAGGATCAGGACCTGGAACTGATAATAGTAACAATAATATGTTTAATTTACATAGCACCTTTCTTATTTATACCCAAGGTCACTTTACAATTAAAATAAACAACTGGGAAGGATCAGGGCCTGGCACTTCTAGTGAGGAATAATTAGAGTCGTGGACTGATACTGGAAAAGGATTTGAGACTGAAACTGTGGAAGGATCAGGACCTGACACTGTGACTAAGCAAGGGTCTGTTAGTTGACAAGGATCAGGGCCTGAGATTGTGGCTGGTGAAGGATCAGGCCCTGCGAACATAACTGGGGAAGGAACAGGGACTGGGACAGATATAGGGGAAACAATCTGAATTTTGAGAATGGGGAAGGATCAGTGCCTGTGATTAAGACATGGGAAGGATCGAGGTCTGCGATTAAGACATGGGAAGGATCAGGGCCTGCGATTAAGACATGGGAAGCATCAAGGTCTGCGATTAAGACATGGGAAGGATCAGGGTCTGGGATTAAGACTAGGGAAGGATGAGGGTCTGGGATTGAGACTAGGGAAGGATCAGGGCCTGGGAAATAAGACTAAAGAATGATCAGGGACTGGGATTGAGAATGGGGAAGGATCCAGATCATGGATTGAGACTAGGGAAGGATCAGGATCTGGGATTGAGACTGGGGGGGGGATCCTCAATGGATTCCATACTCCACAACCCAGGAAGGACCTTTTTGGGAGAGGTTCTGGCAGGGACACTTGGTTTTTGGTGGGAGGAGATTTTTGAATCAGATGCATTGAGTTGAGGCCCGATGCAATTTTCTCTGTGTTAGCGTTGGACAACTAATTCACTTTTTCACTGGGAACTAATTTTTTCCAGCTTTTTTTTTCAGATTTTGTCAGAGCTTTTACCCCATGATGATGCCATTTTTCTTCTGAGGCCTACAGTGGCGCTCCAGATACAGGATCCTCAGATGGTTGCCCCCGGGTAACATTGGACTTTCATGGATACACAACTGTTTCTTTCTTTAATACCCACCTGCTGACATTTGGTGAGTTCATTAAAAAAAAAAAAAAATTCAAACTGACTTGGTGACATTACTGGACATTTCTAAAGACTGAACATGTGTTTGCTTGTGATTGTTTGTGTACACTGTAGAGAGGGAGTATAAGGGATTAATGTGCATTTATATATATTTTGTTGGATGTCGGGTTTGTAAATAGTAAATATGATGCTACTGAGCAGCATATGTTTCATATTTGATACTTTTGTTTGTTTAGTTCTCTAAAATCTGTTCATGTCCTGAACCCAATCTTTTGGTGTAACCTAGTTCTTTTAAATTCCATAAGGTGTAGTGTTATAAGGTTCCAATCATTAGGTTTACATCTGTGTTTTTAAAGTGGTCGGATAACTGAAAACAAATGTTTGGCCTAGTAAATATGGCTCAGGAGTGCAGCTGTAAAGGACGCAAGACGTTGCAAAGACAGGGTTCAAACAAAGGATTCGATGAATAGGGATAACAACCGAGCAAGACAAAGGTGAGAGAAACTAGCACGGGTGCTATTCACTATCTGGGGCGGAGCCAAGGTGGACACCGAGTAGGAACTGAACAAAAGAAAGCGTTCATTACAACACCTCAAGGGTTGGATCATGATCCACTTGGCATTAGTTTATCAGCATTAGTTCATCTTCATTTTATCCAATTAATCTGAACTTTCACTATGATGTCAGTTGTAGCAGAAGAATCAAGATCTTGTGTCGCAGATTTAAATAATGTATTCTTGAATAATAAGGATAAACCATTTAGCATTTTCCCACCATCTTACATAAACATTAGGTTAATTATAGCACTAGAGGCCTCTGCTCTATAGACCCTAATATAAGGGTGCTTAATAAGAACTTAAAAGAATGTATTTAAGGTAATCTGATGCACAAATGCACCTTTGTTCCCTGAAACATGAGTATCAGAGCCCAGTGTGTGTTCCCATACATCTCCAACGGTGAAAATCTCCAGACGGTGTGTGTGAGCTGTGAGTGTGTGTCAGAGTCCATTGTTCTGCAGTCGACTGAACGTCAGGCTGAAGAATGTCGTCGATTGTTAGCAGCTTTTTTGTCCAATATTAGTTCAGCCTCTGTGTTATTTTGGCCATCAGTCAGCCTGTGATTGATGGTATAATTAATAGCTGCAGTGTTGGAGAGGAACTTCAAGAGTTCAGGTTTAACATGGCATGCAGGGCTAAGGAATAAATTCATTTATTCATTTTCAACGATCTGGAAGAGAATTGATGTGTGGGAATTAGTTAAACACTGCCGTGTGACCCATATTATTCTGTCTTTATAAGTGTTATTGCACTACAGTGTTATTATAAAAAGAATCTAATGAGTGATTTAATGAAGCTTTAACAATAGAGTGATATCATATATTTCATACAGCTAGGTAGAGATGGGGAGATTAGTCACTACAATTTCATTATTATTATTTATAATTCATAATTATTATTTTAAAAATTATCTTCTCATAGGCACTGGTCTACAAGGCCTTATCCCTGTTTGTATTTGCTTCTGTCTCAGTCTCTATCTCCATGTCTGCTCCAATTCTGCCATGTATATTGGTTTGTTGGTGATGTAAATAATAGTGTGTACTACACCAGTTCTTCACACACTCTCAATTGCAATTGAGGGTTGCACCAGAAGCGACTGGAGAGGCCACAAAAATGTATTTATTTTTTTATATTGTGCGCTGACATATTTGTGGGCACAATTTAATGTGGCCATGAGACTAAATAAAGGTCATGAAATCGTAAAGTGTGTGTGCGATGTAGGCTGAGTTGTTGAATTAATAAATAACAACTTTTGTGTCTTCTACAGGGAGGATATGATTAATTCATTCATTCTGTCATAATTATGTATTTAATATTGCCTAGGATGCCTGTGTTGTTTTTTCTTGACACCATTCGGGGACTTAAGCCACGCTATGCTAGCTAAACTGCTCTACGCTTTTTTTTTGTCCAATCACAGTGCCAGAAAACTCTTATTACCTGAACTGGCCAATGCCCACTTCACCCCCAAATGGTGTGTGGTTGTTAGGTGCTGAGTTTAAACAAAGAAAATTCCTTATCCTCTAAAGAAACCCATCTAGAAGTACTACCTAACTATTCTTAGTTACAGCCTTAATAAAGAAATACTTCAAATTAAAACATGATCATGTTGGTTACGTCATATTAGATAACTTTTATTGAGTTAACTCAAAATCCTCAAAAATCCCATTTCACTATTGTCACGCGTTTCGTGACACCCATCAGTCAACGTGTTACTTCCTCGAGTCCCTATCTCAGATTAGCATTTACATCACTTTCAGCTTTCTGCCACAATGTCACCTTTAAACTTTGGAAAGCATTGCCTAGGGGGCGGAGCCTAGGAAAAGCGATTGCGGTCGTTCAAGATGGCGGCCCCCATAACATTCGAGCGTTTAGATACACAGTGAAGTTTAGCTCATGTTTATAGATGATAGTAAGTCCCACTGTGCCCTAAACCACATCAGCACATCTGTGTGACATCACTGAACGTCTGGGTGTGGTTTGATTTTGGGTGAGATAGACGTCCATTACATGTTAGCCACATTAGCCTTGTAGCTCTTGGCTGATCAACTACATTTGAGTTAAAGGGGACACTGTGGACATTTGATTTTTCACTTAACTATTCCTTTAAAGAATTAAGTATATAAAGTAGCATATATGCTAAAAACTTGGAAGTAGCAGCAACTCCTCCATCATTCTCGCATCAGCGTTGCACAACCACGAGAAAAACACTCTGCTGTATTCAACATATTATAGCTTTATTAAAGCAGTGTGTGTTTCCATCCACCTGTTTTTTAATGTTGAATTTGCACACAAGAAAGCCTGAAAGGAAACGACCAAAAACCTCAAACACACACCTGAATCTCACTGCGTAATGTGTGAGAGTTGTGGTGTAGAAAAAGATATGTGATAAAGTGGGAGAGAAACAGATTGTTGGAATAAATTATGATGTAGTGTGTGTGTGTTTCAGTCATTCCATGACTCTGTGTGTGTGTGTGTGTGTGTGTGTGTGTGTGTGGCTGCTTTCTCCCATGAGACGAGATTATTAAATTATTCCAAGGTCAAAGGCGTGTGGATTAAACAACCTCTGGCATCGCCTCTTCTCTCGCATGCTGTTGAAATGTGGAAAATTGAGTTGTCTGAATCGATTTAATCCCATTTATATGCCATGAAGAGGCACCATATGACTCAGAAAAAAAAAAGAAAAAGAAAAAACACAGCGTCCACTGGCTTCTCTTCTACATGCCTTATTTCACCAGGAGTTCTGAAGGAGAGACAAGATCATGGCTCATCATTTCAATAGGTTCTTTTTAAAACTAACCAAACTGACCTTCACAATTTTTCTAAACCAAAACGAGCCTGAACCATTGCACAGTGGCGTCTCCTCAAATGTCAGAGATAAAAATGGTCTGAGCGCAAAATCTTAAACAAACTGTGGTCTGATTGGTTACTGTGGCATTGGGGGCAGGAACTGTGGTCCGCATCTATCTAGCTGTCTTAATGTCAATATTATACAGTGTACAGTGCATACAGAAAGTTCAGAGCCTTTCAAGTTTTCCACATTTTGCCATGTTTCAGACTCATCTTAAAATGGATTCAACTCTTTTTTTTCTCATCAGTCTACACACAATGCTCCACAATGACAAAACAAACACAGGCTTTTGGAATATTTTGTAAATTTATTAAAAATAAAAGACTGAAATATCGCATTTACATCAGTATTCAGACCCTTCACTTAGTACTTGGTTAAAGCACCTTTGGTAGCAATGACAGCCTCAAGTCTTCTTGGGAATG
>JAOUQW010028571.1:0-10956 GCA_028565825.1 Olivaichthys viedmensis
GATACAGCGCCCCTGGAGCAGGGAGGGTTAAGGGCCTTGCTCAAGGGCCCAACAGTGGCAGCTTGGCAGAGCTGAGGATTGAACCCACGACCTTCTGATCAGTAGGCCAGTGCCCCAACCACTGAGCCACCACTGCCTCGTATAAGTTGCCTGGTATAAGTTGCCTGGTATAAGTTGTACACGCAGTTAGTGGACAATATGTAAATGAGGTTTTTGCATGTGCTAATTGTTCTCGATAGCCGTGACAATTTCGGATCTCAAATAGACTCCCAGAAGAGTAAAACTGAAACTAAAAGACACAATCCTCTGTTGCCCCTGTTAGTAAATAAGCTTGCATGTTTTTTTGTGGGTGTTATCAAGTTTGCACAAACCTTTAATAAATCAGGGCCTTACTGTGATGGTCTAAAGACAAAATCGGATTTTGTCCCACCTGTAAGTCTGATAGGGTTTTGGATAGTCTTGTTTAAGAAATATCATTGACAAAGATGTCTTATCATTTGATGAGAGATGAACACTTTTTTACAGCCTTTTATTGCCAAAGCTATGCAACTGCTCGGCTAATTTCTATAACAAACACACACACACACACACAAAGGTCTGTAACATGAGCAAAACATAAAGGTCTTTCCTGAAGCAACACACTGGTTTTAGTATGTGAACAATCCATACATTGCTTCAGGTATAAAGGTCGCCACCTCCACTCCTCGCTTCACTGAAAAGCCATCACTGTGATAAATCTGTGTAATCTTTATCTCCTGCCTTCTCGAGCATGAAATCTCTCCGAGTCCAGACGAAGCAAACAGGGATAGAAAGAAAGAAAAGAAAGAAAGGATGTAGGGAAGAAAAAAGAGCAGATGGAGGGATGAAAGAAAGAAAGAAAGAAAGAAAAAAGAAAGATAAAGAAAGAACGGGTGTAAGGAAGAAAGAATGGAGGAGATGGAAAGGGATAAAAGAAAGAAAAAGAGAAAGATGGGTCAAAAAATAAAAAGAAGAGAGATTGAAGAAAAAGAAAGAAAGAAAGAAAGCAAATAGAGAAATATAAGAAAGCAGATGGAAGGATGGAAGAAAGAAAGACAGTAAGAAAGGTTATATAAAGGACAGAACAAATGGAGGAATTTAATAAAAAAGAAAGAAAGGGTGGTGGGAAGAAAAAGCAGATAAGGATAGAAGAAAGAGAAAGAAGGGATGGAGGTATGAAATAAAATGAAAGAAAGAAAGTCAGTAAAGAAGTGACTCACACTGGACGGCGAGCTGAACGGAGGTGTTGCTCATCCCCACTATATTCTCAGCGATGCAGGACAGCAAGGACAGATTATCATCTCGAGTGATGTTGAAGAGCGTTAACTTGACTGAGTGAACATTCGGAGGATACTGAGTGGCCTGGAAAAGAGATCCACATTATTTTAACATCACTGGATCACTATAGCAGTGTCCAAAAACTAGTTTTTTTACTAATTTTATCCTTATTATTCAATAATACGTTACTTGAAGGAACAATGCAATTTGCACAATGCTAAACTGGTAGCTATAAGCTTCCTATTTTTTTCTTCTAAGGTTCATTAGCCTTGTAGCTCCAGTGCAAAACTAAAGAAACTAATTTTAGACACCAAATATTGTCTTGGCTTTGGGAACATGTGTATGTTACATTTTTAAATTTTTGCTTTAGAACAAATCAGTTGTTCAGCTGTGTGAGAACTGATTGTATAAAACTATAAAAAATCTGTCTAAGGTCTAGTGAAAATCTTGTTCAGACACCAGAAAGAAAGAGCAGATAGAGGGATGAAAGAAAGATAAAGAAAGAAAGAAAGAAAGAACAAATAGATGGATAGAAGAAAGACAGAAAGACAGAAAGAGAGAGAGAAAGAAAGACAGAAAGAGAAAGAAAGAATGAAAGCAATTTGTTATTGTGTTGTTATCTGGTGTGTTACAGTGTTTATTGTGCTGTTACCTGGTGTGTTACTGTGTTTATTGTGTTGTTACCTGGTGTGTTACAGTGTTTATTGTGTTATCAGTGTTTATTGTGTTGTTACCTGGTGTGTTACTGTGTTTATTGTGCTGTTATCTGGTGTGTTATAGTGTTTATTGTGCTGTTACCTGGTGTTACTGTGTTTATTGTGTTGTTACCTGGTGTGTTACAGTGTTTATTGTGTTGTTATCAGTGTGTATTGTGTTGTTACCTGGTGTTACAGTGTTTCTTGTGCTGTTATCTGGTGTGTTACAGTGTTTATTGTGCTGTTACCTGGTGTGTTACAGTGTTTGTTGTGTTGTTACCTGGTGTGTTACAGTGTCTGTTGTGTTGTTACCTGGTGTGTTACAGTGTTTATTGTGTTGTCACCTGGTGTGTTACAGTGTTTGTTGTGTTGTTACCTGGTGTGTTACAGTGTTTGTTGTGTTGTTACTCGGTGTGTTACAGTGTTTATTGTGTACTTGGTGTGTCACAGTGTTTATTGTGTTGTTACCTGGTGTGTGGTGATGGAGTGCAGTGAGTTAACGATCCAGTCCACATCAGGAACAGGAACTCCTGATCCGTTACAGGTGATGGTGACTCGATCTCCCTCTTTCACGGTCAGGTTGCTGTGTGTTACGCTGATTTCTGGTAAATCTGCAGAAACATGGACAGAGCGAGACATCTGTGAGCCAAACAGTCCTCTGCATAAGCGAAAGTAAAGGCACCCGACATTTCGGAATTCTGTTTCTTTGCGACTATTATGAAAAATAAAATCTTAATATCAACATGGCTAATAAATTGCATGATTGTTATTTTTCATTGCATGATTGTATTATTTGTATGTATTTTATTTATATTGCTACAAAAAATAATACGTTTTTTTTTGTAATAAAAATAAATCAATGCTTAAATATAATAATAACAACAATAACAACAATAATAATAATAATAAAAGGTAAAATCAATTAAACAATTAATTTACACAATTTAGTACATTAAATTAATAACTTAATTAATATTACATTGAATTGAAGGACTGCAGTAAAAGTGAAAAATGTAAAAACAAACAAACAATAGAAACAGTACAATAAAACAACAACACAAATTATTTAAAAATTTAATATAATTTTATGTAAGAGAAATATAAAAATATAATAAAAATTAAATAAATGATTATTATTATTATTATTATTATTATTATTATTATTATTATTAATAATAATAATAATAATAATATAAAAAGCTTGAATCAATGAAAATTAAATGAATACATTTTTAAATGAATTAAATCAATGAATGAATTAATTAATTTAATTTAAGTTAAGGACTGCAGTAAAAGGGAAAAATGTAAAACAAAAAATAAAACAACAACAACAACAACAAAATTATTTATGTAAAAAATGTAAATAAATAAATATGCTAATAATAATACTAATAATTTAAACTTTTAATATTTATTTGATAACAATAAGAGTACCACATTGGGAGATGTTCATGAGCTGCAGGGGGATTTTACTGAAGCCTGTGTTGCAGAAAAGCTGCTGGTTGTGGAGACCTGCTTCTCCTCTCTGCTGCCACAGCTGGATCCACCGAATCTCACAGCTGCAGTTAAACAGCACTCCCTCCAGCCTCCTGCCGAACACACGCACACACACAGCAGGACTGAGAGCTCAGGGTCAGCAATTCACTCGCGCGCACACACACACACACACACACACACACAACGGTTCTCCAGGAAATCAGGAGCCATTTGCAGGCATATGTCACGTAGGCCCTCAAATTCACTGTTATGGTACAAAGCAGTGGAGAGAGAGACACACACACACACAGACAGAGATAGAGATATACAGGGAGAGAAAGAGGAAGAGAGAGAAAGAAAGAGAGACACAGTTTGAGGCAAAGTGGGAGGAACATCAACATTATTGCCCCTACGTGTGTGTATTAATGTATTTCTGTCTGTGTACTATGTACTTCTCTGTGTATGTTTTTCTATATGCATACATATAAAATACCATCTTAAACTATATCATTTGATTAATAAAATTTCTAGCGCACAATAATTTAAATGTTTTGTCCATGCACTAGCTTGATACGGTCATCCTAACAAAGCTAATCTGAGCTGAATTGAACTGAATGGCGAGGCTGGAGCTGCTCCAGCAGTGGCAGACTGTGCCGTTCGGGGATGGATTTGTGTGTGGACACGGTTTGGAAATTAGCCTCTTCCTGTCCTGTGCTGTCCAGCGAGCCCGGTGCCAAATACGCCACAGTGCCTGGCATTTGCTTTAGACTAAACAGAAAACGCTCGCTTTGTCTGAAATTGCTGCATCCGAAACATGCAAAATATGCAAAATATGCAGCCTGTAGCATTTTGATTGGCCAGTTTAATATTTCTAAATAGACAGATGTTTTATTGTGCAGTGTGAGGTTTTGTGTTGCTGTGGGAGGAGTCTGTGCCAAATGTGTACCCTAAAGGCCTGCTGTTTGCTCCATACAAAACAAAAAAGGACAAAAATATAAAATATGGAAACTGTGGCGTTTAGTGCTCATTCATTGGCTCAAATATGTGACTAAAAAGCACGTTTTTTTCTCAAACACAAGTGATGGTTTATGAAGTTACGGCTAGTCTCTGTGGGCTTCCGTAGCTCAATTACGTACTACTATTTATAAAAATATTTAATTAATCTGTTTATGATTTTTTAAATACATTTTATAAATGTTTTTATTAATATAATTTTAAATATTTAATATAATATACTATTTTATTAATATGCTATTTATTATTAATATAATATTTACATAACATATTGCTGTTATCATTTTCGAAAAACGTTTTGAACGCTCCATGTTCTGTTTGTTTTTCCTACGTGAAAGTAAACCACTGTTAAATATCATAAACGTCTGTTTTTATATTTCCAATTCTTTGCATTGTAAATTGATTATCCTAAAAGTGGATTTTACTTTGTTGCGTTCATGACCAAGTGGGAACTGGAAAATTTCCGACCTCCGAGTAGAAAAAGTCAATTTGAACATCTCTCCAACTCGTAAATCCTAATTGGAAAGTCAGATTTTCTCAAGAGCTCAGACTTTTTCCTGAGTTGTAATTTCTTAATGTAATTTCTACATGACGGCACCCATACTGCAAAGTAAAAACGAGAAATAGTAGCGCTTTTCAAGCCTCCTGAGAGAACTTAACATTTTCCATTGTGTATGATATGTTTAACAATCGCTAAATACAGGAGGATAGTTGGATCATTGCAAGGTTAACTCAATGACCACAGCCTACATGCTACATCAATTTTTTTAATAAATAAAGCACTAAGCATGCAACTCTTCTCTGGTGGTTTAAAAAGGCATTTTATATCTTTTTTATATCCACACTGAAGCCAAACAAGTGCTAGCTTACTGTGAACGTCCATTTTTCCGATCTTAAACATTTGAGGTTGCGTGAACGCTTTGCGATGAGAAGTAGGAAGTTTCGAGTAAGAAAATACAGAGTTTCCGGTTGTCATGACCACAGCAGTTGCCTAGAGAAATCACCCAGTGACTGAGGGAGATCAGATCATCACACAGTTGCTGATAATTGATCCGAGATCTTTATACCCTTATATCTTCGTCTTTGTTCTCCAAGGAACCATAAAGTTTTGAACCTCAACCACATCAACAAAACCAAGAGGATATAATATCAAGTGCATCAGTGGCAAACTTCAGGATGCTCTTTGTTTTGTAGCACATACTCTACCCTACCATTATCTTGGCCCAAAGCAGAAATTAGCATCATTATAGGACAAAGAAAAAGCTACATATAAATTGAAATAACAAAGTTTCAGTGTTTTATTGATTATTGCTCTGTAACAACTTTTTGGTAAGGATGGACTTGCAGACTTTTTTAGGCCTGACGGAGGGATTAAGAACAGGACTGTAGCATAAACAATGCAGCCTTGAACTACGGCAATACTTACAGGACAAACACTAAGCTAGACTTCACCAGTAGGGGGAAGTGAAGTGGCCGTTTTAGCATCAGTATAAGCATTATGAAAAATAAAATGCCTGCTACATTAATACGACTTTTAAGTCAATGTATATATTGATTTTTTTCTCCAAGTAGGCATAATTTAAGGATGCTAATTATAGATTTGGATTTTATTGTGCCACGAAGGCGCTTGTGATTAGTCGAACACTTTTCTAGACAAACAGCAAAACTTGATCACACCTCGATTCCAGTCCCTGCTCTTACAGTCGTGTATTCAAGTCCTACTCCATCTCTCAAACCAAATTTTATGATTCAGTATCCACTCCGGCCTCTGATTTGCTATGGATGAAGACAATTGTCTTTATGGATTTAACTGGTTCCTCTGCTTTAAGAGCACACTGTTTTATGCCAACAGGAAATCTACCACCTAGTGCACTCTCCGCTGGAGCATGCTAATCCGAACCTCCGCCAGTTTCTTCACGTGCCAGTCAATGCAGGCCTGATAACCCCTCTCAGTTACAAGATGAGGCGAGAAGATAAGCTGTTATTTTCATACAAACGAGGCCACACGGTACAGTCAACAAAACCTGGAGAGGAAACTAAAAGCGACGGTCATAACAATCCTCTCCAATAAGAAAAGACACTGTAACCTGGGTCCATACATGAATTATGTGGCTTTGATGATTCCAGATGAAAGGAGAACAAAAGTTGTTTGTCCTGCTCTTAAAGCCAAATTAGCATGGCTAAAAATCTGAGGAGAAAAGTGCAGGTTTTATCTGAAGTGGTTTAGTTAAAAATACACGTCTCCGTTCTGGATTAATAATGCCATAAATCACAAACAAGTACCATCCACATGCTTTGTGAAGAACACCTCCAAAAATGGAAGTTCATGGAAAAAAAAAATGGACAGAACTTTTACCTGCATTAATTGTGTGATTATATTTGCAAAGCATCATGGGGTTTAAAATCGCACTATATAAATTTAACTTATTATTAATAAAGAAATAGTTCCAGAACATCACAGTTTTCCACTTACTCCAAATGTAGTCGATTAGCCAAGACATGTTTGATGTCTGCTTCTTTAATTTAGCACTGAAGCTACAAGTATAATGTAGCTAACAAGTAATGGAAGTCTGTCTCACCCAAAATCTTTTTGGTAAATACAGTACATACCCAAATCTTCATATACGTGCTTTACATTGTTATGCACCGTAATCTCATTTTTAAGGCTGCATTCACAAGGACTGTTTGGAATCTGTCAAAAACACAGCATTGATTTCAACAAGAACAATGTGTTCACGGACAGCATGCACCAACACCAGAGTTTAACTTTTTGCAGAGCGTATGCTAATGTCTACATGTGTCGGCCAATAGGAGACAAGCCTTGGCGGGGCTTCAGTCATTCACATTGGTGTTGAGGAAGATGGAAGAGAAACTAATCACGGTTGTCAGCTCTCATCCATAGCTGTACGATCCAGTGCTTAAAATCTATAAGGACAGCTCACATCGAGCCTCAGCTTGTCACACTGTCAGCGTGAGCACAGGTTAGCACAATCTCTGCCCACAAACACGCCTACGACAAACCAGCAACTCATATCAACAATTTTGTGAAACATCAGCGAGAGTCCGTATTAAAGTAAAATATATTTAATTATCATCTGGAGGCGGGGTCTGGGGGGGCGGCGTGATATGAAATTACACAAAGGAAAAATGTGATTCAGGTTCTCCAAGATGGCCACCTCCATAATGTTCCAGCGTTCAGCTCCACTGTGAAGTTTTGTTCATGTTAATAGATGACAGTAAGTCCCAGTAAGTGTGTCCTAAACCACATCACGTCTGTGTGACATCACTGAGGAACTGGATGTGGTTTAAAGCATATATTTACATTAAAGATTTTGGGCGAAACTCATTTCTGTTACTTGTTAGCTACATTAGTGTTATTGGTCCATTTTGGGATAAGGGGGACACAAACTGACCAGAGCTAAAGGAAGTGCTAATTTAGCGCTAGCCAGAGCTCAACTATCATGCAGAGGACAGAACAGGAGACATGAGTGAGTCTAGCATCAACCTGTGTGTTAGCCATGCATTAAACATGCACATCTGTTCCAGCCGAGGACAGGAAGTACATCTCGATATGAAGATTGGAGTGAGAAAGAGAAAAATGCATTAGAATAAAATATGAAATTGCATTATAAGACTCTCCACCCTAAATGTATCTAAATCTGTCTAATTTAACTTCATTTTCATTTGCATTAGTATTCTTACTGGCTTCTTAGCATAAATAATTAGGTGCTTGTGTCAGTATGTACAATCTACAGTATGTTCCCAGAGGTCCCCTGACTCTGCGCCGAAATGTCAGCTATAACATATCAGATAATGAGTTAGTAAAAACCCTGTGCTTAATGAAATCTTTGCTCTGTGCTAATGGGCCTTCAATTAACACCTCGCACAGAGACACGATGGAAAAGCAGTGAGAAAAACCACCCCAATCTAATAACAGCTAAGATTAGCCAGAGTAGCTGACAACAGTAGCCCTCTGTGACCATCAACCATACAGACATTTTTTCCCCTTTCTTTATTTCTATAACTAACAGCTAAGATTAGCCAGAGTAGCTAACAACAGTAGTCCTCTGTGACCATCAACCATACAGACATTTTTTCCCCTTTCTTTATTTCTTTAACTAACAGCTGACACGCATTGTATATGATGCAATCCATATTCTCCAGCTGACGTTTCAGACACAAGTCCTTTATTAGCTGATTTGCTAAAAGTGCACTTTTAAGATTAGCCAGTGTAGCTAATATTTGTAATGCTGTGCAACCGTTACTTCTATCGCCCATCTATCAGTCAACAAATTTGAGCAGAAGAACGTGTATTGTCATATATTGACTATATAGGATATAATATACGATCCAATACATGCTCTTAGGCTAACATTTTAGATGGATGTCCTTCACTATCTGCGCCAGCAAAGTGCAGTTTAAGGGGGGGGCGTGTCTATGTTCTGAAGGCCCAATGTTCCCTCAGTATGATATGTTAAGAAAACTTGTGAAGGAGCCCCAAGGTCATGGTTGGGGTCATGGTATCAGCAAAGGTTGTTTTCTAGAAAACTTCAATAAGGGAACACAGGATCCTGATAACATAGGGCTCTGGGAATATAGGGCAATTGGGATATAGAACCCCGAGAACATAGGAGCCTGGGAACATACAACAATGGGAATAAAGGGCTGTGAGAACATAGGACATTGTGAACCTAGATAAAAATTTGGGAACATAGGACCCTGGAAACATTGGGCCATGGGAACATACAGCCCTGATGACATAGGGCCTTGGGAATATAGGACTCTGGAAACATAAGGCACTGGGAACATAGAACACTAGGAATGGGAATATAGGGCCATGAGAACATAGAACATAGGGAATCTTTATATAACCATGGGAACATAGGGCCGCGAGAACATAGGACATTGGGAACCTAGATAAAAACTTGGGACCATAGGATCCTGCAAACATAGGACCTTGGAAATAAAAGACCCTTGGCCATGAGAACATCCAACCATGGAGACATAGAACACTCAAAATATAGAGTCGTAGGAACATATGGCCTTGGGAACATAGATCACTGGAAACATAGGGCACTGGGAATATAGGGCACTGGGAACATAGGGCACTGGGAATATAGGGCCGTAGGATTATAGGGCCGTAGGATTATAGGGCCTTGGGAACACAGGGCCATAAGAATATAGAGCCCTGGGAACACAGAACCCAATGAACAAAAATTAGTTAGGGTTGTTACAGAGATATGTACAGGTGTGATATTGTTCTCTTTAAAATAAACCTAGTTAGAAGTTATTGTAAACCACCCAAAATGTATTTGAAAAAAATATGTGTCCCCAAACAATTGATGGGAGGTGCATGTTGTACATACATATTACCTGAAATCAATGTTTTTAGGTGACATTTTGGCCATAAGTCCTTCAGGTGAACTTTCCTTGCATAGCTGATCAAAGACCTCTGTCCTAAATGTCCTGTTTCTTAATAAACTTAAAGTATTTATTTGCATGTGTGTGTCACTTTAACGTTCATCACCAATATATCTGATATATTCAATACCAATATTGTCCCAAAATAGCATGAGCTAAAAATGAGTGAAAGCAAGCTGAGCTTCTCAACAATGCAGGTTTCATCTATAAAACATGACCTGCGCTGTGAACGCCACACAGATCCAGGGTCATGTGACATGGGTCATAGGTCATGCCTCAGTCAGGTTATATCTGTGTAGCTAATGCTTTCAGAGGATCCAAATACACAAAGCTATATTAAACTGGGCCTCTGAAAAGTGAGTGTATTCCCCAATATTGTGTGTGTGTGTGTGTGTGTGTGTTTGAAAGTCCTAAACCTTAATATAGATCACAATGCTAATGCTATGACAGCAGTGTTTGTGTGTGTAAAATCCCGGGCTCCATGCTGAGAGAATAAACCCCATGCGGAGAACATCACGGCGCTCAGGATTGTTCTTCCACTCAGCTTTCCGGCGCCGTTAGTCTGATCGCACATGAGAAGGCCCCGTTTAATCATGCCATAATTACACATTTAGCTCCCAGTAGTCATCGGAATCTAATTATCAATCAAATGGTGTGCCACACACACACACACACACACACACACATAATCACACAGCACCTCATAAACTAGGAGAGAAAAAACAAAAAGTGTTTACCATCGAACTCCCCAATACACCAATAAGAGGAATTACAAATGGCATTTCGCTTGTAGCTGTGGAGAAATACTCCAACAAACAGACGTTTAGAGAGGCAGTGAATGCAGCAAATGAGAAAAAGCAGTGTGCAAAACTCTCGCAGCATGCTTCGTTATTTTCAGCTGAGCTCTCAAGTGCGGTATCTTTAGATATGTATAGATATGTATGTATAGATATGTATGTATAGATATCTTTAGATATTAGTCCTGTATAGCGTGCTGCTGTATTGTTGCGTTTTGCACCATGGTCCTGTAGAAACGACATTTCATTTCAATGTA
>JAOUQW010028572.1:0-10955 GCA_028565825.1 Olivaichthys viedmensis
GAGGCAAAAAATGAACTCAATCTACTGTAGAATAAGTCTGTAATGTAATGAAACGTGGAGAAGGTGAAGGGGGTGTGTAGACTTTCCGGCTTGACTGTATATTTAAGTGGACGTGGTTTTACTTACAAATCTGGCAACCCTGCTCCCAAAAGCGTTGCTGTGACACTTTGACGTTAGCTTAGCATCAGCTAACAGTCCGGAGCTAACGGCTGTAGACATGTTAAAATCAGATGAAGTTAAAGGTAAATGAGTCCATATGATGAAGTATTTACATTTTTTTCAACGTTACCTCAAAAAGCCAGACGGCAATCTGCAAGATTTATATATTTTTGGGGGAGTTGGCTAGCTGACATAAACATGCTAGCGTCTGTGCTATTTATTAAATTAGCCAGGTAGCTAGCTGGCTCGCTAGTCATGTATGTAATCCTAGCTAAGTTAGCGGTAGCTCGCTTTAAGTGTAGTGCTCATGCCAAGCACATCTTAATTAGATTCTAACATTCTCTAAACCGATAATAGCCGAATTTTAAAGACATGCCATAGTTAAATAAATAAACAAAAACAGCCACGGCATCACCTAAAGCTAAGCTAAGCTAAGCTAAGCCTCGCATCCTTGACTTGAACAGTGCTGGCGGTCGGTGGAGCTTCAGATGCTTGAGCTCAGCTGATCAGGGTGAAGCTAACGCCAAGTCCTGCTCGGAGACGCTGGAGGAAAATGGCTCGAGTTCACATGCAAGGCAACGGACTGCAGGCTAAAGATGGGAAAAGTCTGCGGGGCACGACGGAGAGTTCGGCCGTACAGCAGGGCGACTCTTTGGGCTCCAAGTTGGAGCTGAACGGCTTCGCCGAGGGACAGGCAGATAAGTACGGCTTTATCGGCGGATCTCAACAAGGCTCCGGGAACCCGTGAGTAACATTTATTATTTAACCTCTAAAATGTGACACATGGCAAAGTTTATCTACACAAAAAAAGGACACTTCGCTTTAGCGTTACAGCTGAGTGCAGAAGTTTGTGCACCCCTTTATTTTACAGTTTATCTCCCCCCCAAAAAACCAGTACACATTCTTTCAACGTTATAGCTGAGTGCAAAAGTTTGTGCACCCCTTTATTTTACAGTTTATCTCCCCCCAAAAAACCCCAGTACACATTTTCAACGTTACAGCTGAGTGCAAAAGTTTGCGCACCCCTTGGTTTTTTGAGTGGGTGGAAGATGTATACCTCTATTTTCCAGTTTATCCTCAAAACAGAATTTCATGTTTGTTTACTTGTGTGGTGCTTTTTTTTCTTTTCTTTTTCTTTTTAAATTAAAAAATCGTTACAAACATAAGCCCTAAATATTACAGGAATAGTGTCCAACTTATTGAGCGTTCATCTTTGTTAGTAATTTTAAAAGTTGGCATCCCCGTTGACATGCTCTCCTTTAATTTACTTAAATGAGCCTCATTAAGGTGTCTCATGACTTAAATTAGTCAACACATGTTTACTTTCAGTCTTATTTAATGCATGAGATGTTCAAACAGGCTCAAACTCTTGATCGTTTTGCTCTGAGCAGTCACGTTAAGAGTCAATGGGAATCAGGAAAAGCGCTCTTACAAGACCTAAAACTGAAAATCTTGACCATTTCACACAGCTGGAGAAGGGGATGTTTAGGAAGACTGTCACCAACACTGTAAACTATCGTTTAGAAATGGCAGAAATAGAGACACAAAGACACAACTAAAGAGTGAAAGAAAGATAACTGGGGGAGAAAAAACTGCCAGAGAGATTCTCCAAAAAAAAAAAAACCCCAAACAAAGAGCAGGAGACCCGAAAAAGTCCTGAATATTGAATGAAATTAAGTCAGATATAAATGTATCAGTATTCAACCAAATGGACAGTTAAACGTATGAAAGGGGGCTCGTGATTTAACACACCAGAATCAATAAAAACTGATATCTAACACAAAAAGAAAAGAAGCTGACCAGGTCCTGCACCTGCGCTGAGGCGGTAAACAGCCCTGGTGAATGTGGTTCGTTGTGGTTGGCTTGTCACGTACACAGCACATGTAGTCGGACTCCAGCGATTCATGCACTTTTGCTGGGTTATTGAGTTGCATTCCTCCTCTTAGAACTTAAGACATCATCGTTAATATTGTAGGCTGGAATTAAAATGGCACCTCTTGCGATTTGAAACTTGCACTCTTTCAATAAAAGTGTCTACTTGTTTAGCTAGATAGATAGATAAGAATATAAGATAGTTGAGTAGACAGACTTTTAAATACATATATATAGACACACACACACATATTTAGATATATAGGGATATCAGAGAGATATTAACCTGTCTATATCTGTCTTTAAGTCTTTGTCTGTCCATCTCTCCATTTAAATAGCAGCAGCCAGTTGCACCAGTCGAACGTAAGCGCCATCATGGCCTAGTTTGAACGTAAATTGCCACTACGTAATAGTTAATTAATTCTGTTCAGCGTATTCAAATGCTGATTAAGTTTGCAGCCGCTTCGTTATTTTTCGTTAACATGGTTCGTTACTAAAAGCCCATACCAGTATAAAGTAAATACAGGAGATGGATCATTTGAGTCATTACTTCATTGTAAATGCACAATCCATTTGGAGTTTGTCAATTGATCTCTGGTTAAAATATGACTAACTCGATAGACGGACTTTGCTTGAAGTAAATAAATAACACTGAGAAAGACGGGCACTAACCGCTAACTAACCTGCGTCTCGATCATGGATATAGTACTTCCTGTTTGTCGGATCGTGTTCCTGATTGGCTGGTGATGGTGAAACACGTCACTTAGTGCGACAAAGTTTGATCTAAGATCACTTTCCGCACTACTAGTTACGATGCGCCGTAAGTGTCTGCGGTGCAACTGAAATTCCACACGTCGTTAGTTTTAAACGAACTTCTCTAAACGTATAGTTTAGGACCGACTTTACACCCTGACTTACGGTCGAACTTGCGTTCGACTGGTGCAACTGGCTGCAGTACTTTTTACGACAACAACAAAAAACACAAGACAGCCAGCTGTGCAGTAAGATGAATAAGCCTAACTTGCTTTAGATCATGAGCTGAATCATCTGATGACCCTCAGCACTTTTAGTCACGTGTGTCGGTCACAGCCAGTGTTATTATGTAGAGCACGCTTCATTTTTAGGGCAGGGCCTGAGTCGTAAAGCAGTGTTGACGTTCCATATACAGCAGGTGAACGCCCATCACATGTCCATCACCCTCTTTCTCGTACAACAGTGGTTTATAACCTGTGGGCTGCCTATATGTTGTTGTTTTTTTAATATAAACTGTAAAATGATCACTACCAGCCACATTGAGTGATATTTATTTACAGGCTGTGTTTTGTGGGAAGCTGATTGGGCGGTAATCTGAGAAAATGAGCACAGCTACATTTGCATTTACATTTATTCATTTGGCAGACGCTTTAATCCAAAGCGGCTTGTGTTTGAGCCGCACTGTGCAGGTCTTCCTTTAGCCTCTGCAGCTCGGGCGTTTCTCTGAGCGCCATGTGCCAGTGTTGACGGTGAACGACTGTTTAGCACTTGCATGTAAAAGAGCGGAGCTGTTTCTCTTTATCCAGAAAAAAACCTTCCTCTTATATCTGCACAGCCAAAGTAGATACGCTACCCATGTTCAGAAGTTTAATCTCTAAGCAATAGGCCTGCTGTTAACATTTCTGTTTGGGCAGAATTATTGCCTTTACTGCCGAACTTTGAGCTGTCTTTGTTTTGATGAAATGTTTCCCACACGCACATGAGCCTAATCATTTTTTATTTTTATTTTCCTCAAGATGGCAGCTGGCGTTTTAGAGAAGACCCCTTTAACATGTCTATGTTCCTGCAGAATTATTGCCTTTATTTCGTGTCCTGTGAGTAGGCCTATGCATGATCTGTATTTGTTAAAGCTAAAACAATAGTGTTTTATTCCCCCCTAAAAAAAGTACTCGCATCTGTACTGGGTATCAGTTTCAGATCTTTAAAATAATTCGAACAATATTCTGTTGTATAAAAAATTTAAATAAATCACAATAACTGATTACATCACCCTTACATGTGCAAGTCTGTTTACAACAGGGTTGTCATGGTAACCCATTTCCCATTAATCACGCTGGTTTCTGATTATTTATTTATTTATTTTTCTTCCTGCGCCCGAATATAAAACACTATTTATAAGCTGCTTCGTCCAAAACGTAGCTCAAAAACCTACAAAACCCAAAAGTCCAGAGAGCAGAGAAGATGATGACGACGACACGGAAGGACACGGCTAAATTATTTTAGCTTCCTTGTATTTTCGTCATCGATTTTCGAATGATTTAGTGTTGTACACATTTTGTAATGACCGAATGCCTCATAAATAAATGCCATTATAACATAGCCGACATCTTGTTTTTGTTTTTTTACTTTCTCATATGCGATCATTTCCTGAGGAATTTATTTCAGCTGCCTGCTGCCTTCGCTAATTTATCAACCTACGCCAATCACTAGATTCATAATGTAGAGTATTATTTGAAAAGCTGCTGTTTTGTTACTTTTCCTATTTTGTAGGATAAGTGACTGTAAATAAAATGTAAATATTAGCCTCACAAAATTATGCCTCTCTAATTAAAAAAAAATAAATATAAATTTCCTTCCCAAAGAGTGATCATTGTCAAGGATTAGCGCCGATTACGTGCTAGTCATCGCCGATAGCCAATTACATCGTCTTATCAGACTACTTGGTACGCCTGCCTGTCTGTCTGCCTGCCTGTCTGTCTGACTGCATGTGTCTGAACACTACATTGCTGTTCAGAGTGTTGGAAATCCGTCCCTTTATGGTTTGGATCTGCCTCATCTGTAGTAGAGCACTATGTTTTGTATTGTTTTTTCCCCCAGAACACGCCACGAACGTCCCTGTTCACCATATTGTTATTGCATCATTTTTGCTGTCATTTGCGTTTTCGTGTAGCTGTGTTGACTGGTCACGTTTGAGACTTTGAGATCTGTTTCCGCCGCTCTTGTTTAGTGCACTTCACTCGTTTTCTGGAGAATTCTCAATTTGCGGCTGAAATGATCTTTTCTCAAAAAGGATCCGAATAACTTTTGTGTTGTGGGTGCAGGTTCATGAAATGTGGTTCTGCACAATCTCTCTGCATGTTAAACGCGCACTGTGACGGTCAGGTAGACTACGTCCTTTGTCTTATCTGTACAGAGTTTGTGGCACGTCGTCATTGGTCCACCACTGGAGCCGGCAGTAAAAGCTCTATGCAAACTTCTAATGGGCTTCGGACAATTCTGTACAGTTAACGTTTGGATCCGTTTTATAAGCTGAGACGTTACTGAATTAGTCCTTGATTCTTTTGCCCTCTCTAATTATATTATCATGCCCATTTCCTCACGGAAACCAGACGTTCGAGACGATCTGTTTTGTATTATGACTGATGTGGGTTTCCAAACAGCGCAGCTTTGTTATTACCAGTGTTGCCTGAACTTTAAGCAGTCAAATTAATTTAACATTTGGAGCTAATTAAAGGCTAAAAGGCAAGTGTGTTCACCATGAATGGTCTCTTCTTTTCTCCTGCACAATTCCACTCTCTCATGAGGAGACCTTGTGGAGTTTAAACGAGAGGCCGTCTAAGCAGATGGAACCGGTCGTTGAGTTTTTTTTTTTTTTTTTTTTTGGGTGTGTTCCAACAATCGGTTATACGATTCTATCTTGTTATTCAGCATGCACAATATTGTTAACATGGACACTCCATTTTGGAAAGAGGTTGCTTAGGTAGAGAGCGCTTTTTGGCCAGTGCTTGTGCTCCTGATTTGGGCAGTGCTTGTGCTCCTCAGCTGTCTTCTAAAGGACCTTATTTTGAACAAATTTGAGTGGCAATACCAGCCGAGAGTGCCATAAAAGTCTGAAAAACATGGCGGAAACAACCGCCACTCCAACTGCGCAATAGTTTTTCCTTTTTAATCCAATATCAGTATGGAAAATATGATTCCCTTGAACATAAACTCCATAATCCACAGCAGAACATTTTGTTTTAAACCTTAGCTTTGTTTCCTCGCAAATGTTCCAACTTTAGCTCTTGGGCGCTCTCGTTCAAGTGGAGGCGGATCCTACGAGACAGACGGAGAAAGAATGTGTTTTTTCTTTTAAACCGAGTCTTTTGAGGAGGATTTCATAAGCGCTGTGGTCTGTAAGCCATCATGGAACAGAGTGTCCAGACAGACCGAATGACCTTTCCCTCTGAATAGGGACAAACTGGGCTGTGATTTTGCGTGACATCATGAAGACCGTCTGGCCTCAGGGCACGGCTGGTACATTTTATCAGCTCAGTGCCCATATTATATTTTTATACTGCTCAACCTTTTATCATGGTTTATGATTATCACAATATTCTATTTAGAAAAAAAATACTACTACTAAATTATTATTTGTGTGCGGCTGGCATTGTGTTTCAAGTAGCTGAGTGGTGCTAGCTCGGTAACAAAGAACCTTGCACTAAGCGCTTCGAACAACTAGCAAACCCATGTGACTTTGCTGACGTGCTGGATCCCGTACACATTATGATGTGTACACACTTACACAAGGACACAGACACACAACAGGATTTCTGAAGAATAGCATGTGCTATCTTACTATTATTCCTGCTATCAGACTCCACAATGCCTCCTCCCATCATGCCCCGTTTCTCAGAGCAAACAATAGGACAGAATCTTATTACACAGTAATTACCCACATACAAACACCACCCAATGTTTTGCTTAATTTTGCACACTTTAATGTTTTGTACCCACGTGAATTAAATCACACTAAACCCAAAACCTCTCATCGCACACACACACCGAAGGTGAATGTTTCAGTTGTGATGTTTGTCCTGCTTGTGCACTGATGTGTATGTGAAAATATGTGTAGTATGTGCAATTAGGTGTAAGTATGGGTGTTTTTTGGCTACCGTAGTGCCCAAATTTCCCAGGGGGGTGAATCAATAAAGTCCATCCATAGTACAAGTGTTATTATATCCGGATATTCTCAGTATAAATTAGTCAACATTTAATATGTTGAGAAATTTTGTAACTGCAACTTGAGTTAGTAAGTAAGTAGTCCTGGTTAGCAGGATTAGCCAACATGCTAATCTGTATAAACCAGTTTTCTGAGTGCCAGAAGAGTAGATTTGACCTTTAACCAACAATAACGCAGCACTCTGGAGAGTGAAAACCTTTTATGATGGAAAAAGGGACAAAGCCCAGGTGTGCAGCAACGTGGTTAACCATCACTCATCATAGATCACGAGGACCGGCCCATGATGACTCTCACGAGTTTCAGTCACGTGTCTGTTAGGTTCTAGCTGAACGTTATTGTCTGGATTGTTAGTGTGTACTTTGTGTGTTTTGCCCAGAATACACCCTTGTGGGACTCCACAGGCGCTTGCTAGTCAGTTTCTTCCAGAAAGACTTGTCTAGTTTATGCTACTGACTCGTCACCCCAAGCCCTGGCTAGTTGGAGTAGCCAGTGTGCTAATGGCTAATTGTTTTTGAGAATGAGAAGATATGGTTATATCTTTAACCATGCAAATCTAATCAAGCTCAACACATCATGCAAATAGGGTGACAAATGTAAGACAACAACATACAATTCTTTTATTGATTTATTCATTTTGTATTTGTTTTTAAAGCTCGATCACCACCACTGACAATCCTTTGTTGCTAGCGGGAAAGATGGCGAGACCGATGATTAGTAAATAACTGGATTTTAAAAATTTATTATTATTATTATTAATGTGTTTTCTCCCTTCCTTCCTTTCCTTTTATCACCTTTCTTATTTCATTTGGCCTACTTATCTTTCCTTTCCCTCCTCATTTCTCCTTTTTTCTTCACCCTCATCACATCTTTTTCTTCTTCTTCGCCCTGATTACTCTACCCTTTTATTCTTTTCTTTTTTTTTTCTCTCCTACATCTGTAGAAATAATGGAAAGACAGGATATGAACTAGTGAGATGAAGAACAGAACTATGTTGTACCAGAAAACGTGAGACACCTCACTCGAGACCCCTGCCTGTCTAGCGAGTACGAGTTTCTCTCGTTGGCCGGCAGGTTTTTTTTATATGCCAAGTTCCAGGAAGTGCACTGAGAAGGAAGGAGAACAAGGGGAAAGTTCTTTCCACAGCCCAGGGCTTCCTGTTTTCCCTGAGCGTGTATTTCCTGTCGGGAGCTCCAGTGACGCTCCTCTCCCGCATTAAGGTCTCGGTTCGGGATTTTTTAAATGCATTTATTTTTTATTATTTTGAAGTGTACCGGAACCCACAAAAAACAATCAGCCTGTAGTGTAGTCTCCCTTTCACATGACCGTACAACCACGTTATCCTGTAATCTGATAGCCTGATAATCCAGCCCTTTTAATCCACATTCACAGAGGACCTGTGTGTATTTATGTCCTATATAGAGCAGGTGAAGGTCTCTCACTTATCCTTTACCCTGCTGTGTCTGTCTGTCTCATTTATCCATCCATCTATCTCTCCGTTTCTGTCTATCTCTCTATGTACTAGTCAATCGATCAGTTAATCAATCTGCCTGTCTGTTTGCCTGCCTCTATATATATTTACTTCATTTGTATATCTGTCTGGTGTTCTGTTTCTCTCTTCATCTGCCTATCTGTTCATCCATCCATCCATCCATCTATAAAGAAGAATGCAGGGAGTAATTGCAGTGTATTTCAGTAATAAATGTACAGATCGAAAAATAATAATAATTGAGAGTTAGGGCCTTATGGAATCCATTTTATTTTTCCCATATTGAATTTTTAAAAATGTGGTTTGTATTTGTGCATTTTTGTCCTGTAACATTCAAACGTTATCATATATGTGAGGCTTGAGCTGATTAACGATGGTATCAGTAATCGCAGATACACCCCGTCTATCGCGATGGCTATGAAATTGGACAATTTAATTGTTAGAAAACGCGTAGGCTACAGCTTTAAGGGCTTTTCACACGGCAGGCAACAAATCTCCATATACATTTTCATGTATTATTTTAGCAAAATATAAACATATCTGTGGGAGCAATGAAGCGGGCGGCTGCGTGCTCGTCTCGGTGGTTTCACGGTACATGCAAACTGAATGCAAATTCGCCATCCGAAATTCCGGGCCCGTTCATTTTCAAGGGGGAAAAAAACGCGCAAGGGATTGTGGGATTGCGAGCGGCGAGAAACTTGGAAAAAAAATGTTGAGCTCGTTTCAACTTTATGCAAATTGCAAGCGGCAGAGACGTAGCGCTGACCAATCAGGACTCGGTGGGCAAACCTCTGTTGTCCTAACGCATGAGAGTCGGCATAGATAGTTCCGTCTGTCATTTGTTCCCCCCCCAAAAACATGGATGAAAAGTTAATAATAGCAGTTTCTGAACGCAGAAAGAGCGGGAACGCTTCTGTTGTAAATAGAGCACGGCTTCTGCCACAAGCGTTTTCTTCGGATGCATGGTGTAGGCTATCCTGAGCGATTTTATCCCTTGTTTTTATACACAACATGACACTGTAAATATACAAATAAATTACAAATAAATGTGACTTTATATTGGGGTATTGTACCGAATAAAATAGTTAATTTTAGCGGTCTGTTTTTAAAACTAAGTTTAAGTTATTACTTTAATACAAAAAAAAAAGCTATTATTTGAAATCCACGACATCATAATTTGCAAGTGAGTTTGCAAGCTGCATTGTAGACAGACGCCCCTCAAGTTCTCGTGCCATGCGCAGTGTGCACGCAGCGTCAGAGTCGAGCCCGCTTGTCGCTCCGCAGCATTTGTTCGAATGTCTTCTCGACAGTGTTAAACAACAACATCTCTATTACCAAGTAACAGGATACAGCTACAATGCACCGCTCCCTTCGAGGGCTGTCCCACTTGTATTTTGTGCAGCGTGAAAAGGCTCAGACTACGGCAGCAGCCTTTGCTGGGATATTTTTAGCCACGCTGTATAAAATTAGTATTATTATTTAATTATTATTAGGAAACAGGACATCTTGCTCTTTGCAGAGCTGATGGAAACATGTTTCTCAGCAGACTTTGTGTGCTACTCTGCTGTATTGCAACCGTCATCAACAGTTTGAATGCGTTTCGAATGAGCCAGTAAAGGAGGCGTGGCCATTTTGTTTTGAACAATACTGAGTATCATCATATCAGCTCTCGTATGAAAGATACATTTGAAGCCCCCGATGAAACAACACAATACATCAGAGTGTTGATCGTATCAAGATGTGCAGTGTACCGTCTCAGAATACACACCCCCGATTTAAAACTGAATCTCTACGTCCCATGATAGTGATGATGTTTTTTTTTCCCCCATGCTCTCCCACTCAGTCCTAATGAGATTACACTCCACTCCACACCACACTGAGGGTGTGTTTAATAAAGTCTGCTTTTCATCGTGAGAAGCTCTGGGATTTCTCTCTTTCACACACACACACACACACACACGCGCGCACACACATAGCTAAATAGTGCTATGCCTACATTAACCCTAGGCCTAGGCACAGAGGGTTAATGTGTTGCTGAGAAACATGAGAGTGGGCATAAGCTGATATTCAATTTTCAGATCTTGATCATTTAAAAAAAAGATCCGATCCGAGTATTGGTGTTGGGGCCAGGACTGGCCTGATACAGGATTGGATTTGACTTTTTAAAAAAAACTTTTTTTTATCCATTTTCCAATTAATTTCTTATCCAATCTGATTTTATGCCATGAATGCAGGACTCCATACAGGTCTTGCATTGGACATGGGATACATTGTTCTAAAGCCCACAGCCATCGCACCTCTGATGTTTCTCATAACTTGGCAACGGGAGCTTTCAGAGAGTCAGCTCGGTTACTGAGAGGACGTCTGTATCGGGTATCGTCCGAAACTAAGAGCTTTGATATTGGTAGTGTATTTAAAATGGAGCAAGTGTGGGTAGATGCATCCCTAGTTGCTTAGATATAT
>JAOUQW010028573.1:0-10953 GCA_028565825.1 Olivaichthys viedmensis
TTCTGCGGATCTTGTTGATGAGAGAGGTCAACGGAGAATGGCCAGACTGGTTGGAGCTGACAGAAAGGCTACGGTAATTCAGATAACCACTCTGTACAATTGTGGTGAGCAGAAAAGCATCTCAGAATGCACAACGCGTTGAACCTTGAGGTGGATGGGCAACAAAAAGAGACCCTACCCAGTATTAGTATAGTATTCCTAATAAAGTGCTCGGTGAGTGTGTATGTAATATGTTTTTATATATATATATTATGAATTATGAATAATCTTGATCCGGTAAATTTTATAGAATCTTTAAAAAATGACATTGGCATTGAATTGTAACTGTGTTGGATGTAAGATTTGAGAATGTCACCCTCTCTGGTAGAGCTACTTGTGGAAGAACATTTTGTAACATGGGTTGTGTTGCGCCCTTCTCCACTGTGCAGATTAATCTGACAGTTGCGATAGGCAAGTAATACACATTCTATACGCACTAAATAGGATGCCTAAATAGCAATGACACCACTGGTGTGCTGGCATACTATTTAGTGCGGTAGTACGTGGTTTGGGGTGCGGACGTACAGTCATGTTTGAAAGTTTGTGAACCCATTGCATTATTGGAGATTTTTTTGTTTTGTTAACCACAAAATGCATATTTAATCAGAATTTGTCTCTTCCTTTGAAATAAAGTGTAAATATTTAACAACTTGAGTGTTTTGAGAGATAATGTCCATTCAGCAAAATACACACAGTATACAGAAATTGTGCAGGTGCAAAAATATGTGAAGCCTTAGTTTTATGACTTACATCAAGGTAAAGCCGGATCAGTCAGTGAGTGTTAAAAAATTATCCAAGCTAACCAATGAAACTGAAATACTGAACTGATATGTTAAGGAGGACCAAACAAATAATTGCAAGAAAGCTCAACTCTTCTGACATGCCCCAAACTAAGGAAATGTCAGAAGAGATGAGGAAAAAAGTAAGTAAGAGTTCAAGTCAGGCCACTAGAGAATGGCTTAGGAAGAAAAAGTTCTGTGTAATGGAATGGCCAAGCCAAAGCCCTGACCTGAATCCTATGGAGATGTTGTGACAGGATCTGAAAAGAGATGTTCATGCAAGACATCCTTCAAACATCACAGAGCTGGTGGACTTTTGTAAAGACGAGTGGGAAAAAATCCCTTCAGAAAAATGTCAGACTGTTAACTGGTTATAGGAGGCGACTGTGTGAAGTTATTGACTGAAAAGGGTTCAGTTACTTTTGCACACAAGAATATCTGGTGATTTGTGAAATATCACAGTCTAATAAACTTTGAGTACAACTTTATGTGTGGGAAGTCTTTATTTAGGATATCCATTCTATGAAATCATTAAGGTTCATATAATATCTCTATTAGCTAATGCGCCAATGTTAGCTTTCCGGCTAGCTTGCTATCGTTGACTGTTGGAGCTTTATTTTGATCCGGCAGTGCTGTGTTGGTGAATCGCCAACCTGATCGGCGGTGCCGCGATCTGTGTTTGTTCTGTGAGATCGGAACACAGCACAGGGCCAATGGCGCCAGCTAGCGAGAAGGCTTCTCTCGGTTATGATCCGTCAGCACGCTGCTCATGCAGGCCTGCAGAATAAGTTTACATGCTCCCTGTGTCTCTGAGGCCAATTGTAGTGAGTTAGCTGACTAACGTTAGCTAGCTAAAAAGACAAGCTCTTACTGTAGGGGCTGCTCTGCACCAATTCCGCAATGCGTTGCTCACACAGGCCCGCGACTTGAGCTTTCTCACTCTTACTTACAAAAAGGCAGTGTGGGGAACCAAATTCACACGTCTGGTCGCTTCCGGTGTGTGTATTTTTATTATCTGATCTGTGTTCTCCATGTTATCTGTTATCTGATCTGTGCATTTTGTTATGCCATCTGATCTGGGTCCTCTGGCCTGTCTTTCAGCTAACTAGCTAGCATTAGCCGACTAACTCTGTTTTAAACCATATGATGACGTAGGACGTATATAAGCTGGCGTATGTAATGTGCATTCAAAAACTCCCGCCAATTCAAACCCAACAGCTCTGACTGTGAATTATTATTACAGGATAGCAACTCCGAGCAACTCAGAAACATCATGTTTTGGAGTGTCCTTACCCCCGACTCAATAATGATTGGATTTGTTTTTGGTTTTTCCCCCCTTCTCAACTAAAAAACAAGTGTGATGTAACTGGCAAATATATTTAAATGTATGGATTTATGACTATACAGAAGCATACCTGGGGACTGCTGATAGGGCCATAGCCCACTGAAGGTGTGCCAGGTAGGCATGGGGAACCTAGGGAAGAACTGATGACAGAGAAGGGTGATCCCATGCTGCTAATGGGACTGTTGACTGCCGAAGTAATAGGTGGCAGTGAAGTCAGAGTAGCTGCTGAGGGAACCATTGCAGGTGATCGTTTCCCTGAAGGGGGTGGCGACACAGAAGAGCTGTCTGGACTGCGAGAATCTGAGAAAGAAAAGGAGCATTACTATTTTCTAACACAAACTGTACATTTTCATTCAAATGTTAAAAGATCACTCAAGCCCACCTGAATAGCTCAAAAGCCTATAACTGTTAAGTAACCAGATGACATACGAGAATCTAATGAAATGTACATATTTAATTATGAAATTAATTAAAACATCTTTGGTTAAAACACTTTGTGTCTCATCCTCAATTTCAATTTGATGTTCGACATTGTATATCCTTGGTACACGTATTTATTTTTAATTAAATTCCTTTTACATGCCTTAACATCCAAGTAGTATTGAACAAAGTATCCAAAGTTCAATACTTTTTTTAATACTACAACGTGGCAAACGATTTAACACTCTAACTTTTAATACTTTCAAGTCTTTATTTAAATAGGCGAGCACTATGTTGACATTGTACTATGCCTATAGATGAGTCAAATTTCACATGCTAAGTGGACTCGGACAGCAGAGCTGGTGTGGAATTTATTTAATTTTTGTTATTTAAAAAGTTGCATTTATGTCACCCATGTCTGATCATGTATGAACTATGGACTCCATCTTCTCCCATTCTGTGTATGTGCAGGAATGTGTCTCTGTCCTTAAGGAATTAAGTGTTGTGCTGAAAAGGTTAACAATTAGTCTGTTGAAGATCTGTAGTAACCATAGGACATGATAAGACCTAGGTGCATCTTCTTGCAGCAGGCAAGAGGAGTTAATCATTAACCTCGTGGCATAGTATTTAGGAATGACAGGTGTCTGTTAGATCGGGGTTCCCTAAGCTGTGAGCACTCAATAAACAACATCACTCCTGCAGCCTGTCTCCTGACACTCTCCTTTGTGCAAGGAAAAAGATTTCCAACAGGTCCTGGCAACGAGGATGGGATGGTTGATCTCTCTCTAACTGCCCCAGCAAATATACAACGGCATGGGTGAGTGAGACCTTCTGAAAAAGAACTTCAGTGCCAAAGAGAAGTCAGTATTAGTCGATATCCCTAGTAGTGTTAACACTAGGATTTGTGATCAGGCAGGTGATTTCCAGCCTAAGCAGGCGGGCGCTTCCCGACCTATGATGCGTGTTCAACGGGCATTTCTGGTAAAATCAACATCTGCCTGTTTGTCTGACTTTGTCATATGCCGACAGAGTCATTTGAGAGAGAATTAAGGCAGAAGATAAATTGTGTTTAAAGAAAAAGGCAAAACTGTAAGAAATGTAATATTCCAGAAGTGAGTCAGAGTGGAGTCAAGACCGATGTTTTATGGTTGTATACAAATGTGTAAAGAAAAAAGACCTTGAGGGCTGTGTTCAAGTGTTTATGCAGTGGCACTCACTGCTTATGACTGAACAAAGCGAGCACATTGACTGTTTGGTGGAGGAATGCTCCAATCATAAGCGTGCCGCTACTAGTGCTCAGAAAACATGTGAACACACTCAACGTTCTATCAATGTCCTCCAAGCTAAAGTTGAACTGCTGGAGAAGGAGAAAAATGAACAACCAAATCGTTCCGAGCAAAAAGAAAACAAAGAAAGATTGTACCCCTCCCTTAAGGAGTTCAGGAGAAAACGGAAGAGCAGTTGTCCTCTTCACAATCCTCTCCTGATGATCGTGACGATAGTTCTGATTATGCTGGTTTTGATCCTAGTGTTATTGGAGCAGCTCCAGTAGTGGTCAAGGAAACTTAGTCAAAGAAAGATGAGGAAGCTAAATTAACGATGAAACATAAGCCTCTGAGTCCAGAGCAAATGGATCGCCTTGCAAAGGAATTTAAACATCCTAAGGAGATGGGCATTGGTCTCTTTTTGACATTGATGTCACGTAAAATCAAATTATATTCCCTGCACCCATTGGAGGTCATGTCAGTGTGCTCTCAGGTACTGATGCCAGATGAGATTGAAAACATGGTGTTATATTACAATAGGAGCAAAGAAAAGCGCCATTCTTTTAAAGCGGTGCAAGATTGTAATGCAGGGCTGCTTACTGTTCTTCGTAATAGTTTGGGGTCTGCTGTGTGCTGGCAAAAGCGCCTTCTTTTTTTTCCAAGATGGCGGCACATCCAGACGCAGCGGCCCTGCACTCCCTACAGCGATGCTATTTTCCATCAGTTAGTCAGACAGCTGCTGCCACAGCTGACATGAGAACTTAAGGAATTACTGGAAGTCCTTTTAACATCAAAGCAATGCGGGCAGAGGCTTTCACTTCAGTTCTTAGGCGAATGGAGCTGATCTGCTGTCTGCATTCACTCACGGTCCCTGGCGGAACATCGACTCCTCCAGATTATCTCACCGGCAGGCAGATGAAGCCAGTGACACTGACAAGGGAAGCAACAGCAAGGCTACAGGATGGGATACAGGCTAAGCTAAGGTGTCTGGGCCTCAAGCCCGATCTGCCATGCGTCTTTCTTCCAAGTTAGCAGGCCATTTGGCTTATCGCACCAGTTGATGGGACAAATCTCAGACTTTTCCACCTCCTGGATTATCTCACCGGCAGGCAGACGAAGCAAACGGCGCTGCAAAAGGAAACAACAGATAGGCTACGGGCCAGGCCAGGTGAGGAGCCTTAGCCATAAGCCCTATCTGCCATGGGTCTTCCTCGCGAGCTAGCAGGCCGCTTGCCTCACCGCACCGATGATGATAAATCTCACGGACTGTGCATTGGGACTTTATAAGTGTTCATTGTGGCTGTGGTATCCAATTAATACTACTGCTTTTGCAAAGTGCCTCCTAGAGTTATTAGAACTCTGGATGTTTTTAAGCTAAGCTAAGCTTGATCTTGTGCATTTCTGACAAACACTAAGCATCATGCTTGGGAAGTCACAAAACGATACTTTGTTGTATTTGTACAATGACAATAAATTCCATTCCAGTCCGAAAGGTTGTTGAATGTCATCAGCGGAAGAGTGAGCCAAGTGGGTCAGTACACTCAGCGCTTTGCTAAAATAATCATGCTCCACGGGGGCAATACTGCATGCACCTCGTTGAGGACATAATGAATGACAAACTTTCCGTTGCTCAAAGGGCTGATGGTTTGACTCCTGATATGCACAACGTGCTGCCTCTATTAAAGCCGAACTGGCGTAATAGCACGCTGGCTGAGGTGTCCCAAAGTTTGACAGCATATGAAAGGGACTCAAACGTGAAGCTGCACACATCTGCTGTGTGGCAGAATGTTGGCCATCAAGCAAGCAGCCAGCAAATGTAACGCTCACGCTTTAATAATAATCCATTTATTTATATAGCACTTTTCATTTTGCGTTCAAAATCTCAAAGTACTTTACATATAAAAGATTAGAAAGTCAAAACAAAGTATTTGTGATCGAGCACATTAAAAACCAATGTACAATCACTAATGAATTGACCATAAATATAGTGTTAGTACTATGAATCATGAAAAGTCCATTTAACAAGATAAAAGACCCAATGACTATGAATAAGCTAAATTAAACAAGTATGTTTTTAATCTGCGTTTAAAAACACTTACAGAGTTAGCGCTCCTAACGTTCTCTGGAACACTATTCCAGAGTTTAGGGGCGATATAAGAAAAACATCTTCCACCGGCTGAGCTGCGAATGATGCTCGGGATTACCAGTAGAACTGCCTCAGCTGAGCGAAGTGCTCCGGATGGGCTGTACTGCTTCAGATGATCAGCAAGATATGGCGGAGCAAAACCATTTAGAGCTTTAAACGTCATAAATAGGACTTTGTAGTCTATGCGGAACTTAATAGGTAGCCAGTGTAGCTTCAATAGAACTGGGGTAATGTGCTCGGACTTTCTTTTCCTGGTAAGAACGCGGGCTTCTGCATTCTGAACTAGCTGAAGCTTCCTTACAGAGACAGAAGGGCAGCCAGCCAGCAACACGTTACAATAATTCAATCTAGAGGTTATGAAAGAATGCACTAGTGTCTCAGCGTCATGTAGGGTTAGCATATTTCTTATTTTGGTTATGTTTCTCAGATGGTAAAAAGCAGTTTTGGAGATGTTACTTACATGGGAATCAAATGATAAGCCAGAATCTAGGGTTACACCAAGGTCCCTAACTGTAGCTTATGGTTTCACAGAATAACCATCAAGCTCTAAGGTGAAAACAAACTGGTAGCGGTCTGTCAAATAATATCTAAACCAGGCAAGAACTTGTCTGTCTAACCCGACCGTGGTTACAGGCCTGTCCATTAAAATATCATGGTCAATAGTGTTAAATGCTGCACTTAAGTCCAACAGAACCAAAACAGAAACATATCCACAATCTGAGGCAAGCAGTAGGTATTGACCACTTTAGCCACCGCTGATTCTGTACTATGATGCATCCAGAAACCAGACTGAAATGCTTGTTATTCCTACTTAAATTAAGAACAGAGCTGTTTTCTCCAAAATCTTAGAGAGAAAAGGCGTGTTGGAGGTTGGACAATAGACAATGCATAATGAATTGCTGGCAGCCTGCTGCTGAACTTTAACCCTTATTGTCTCTATTTTCTTGTTGAAGAAATCTGAGAAATCATTAATACTAAGGTCTTGAGGAATTTGAGAATGACAAATGGCCCTGTCATTTGGTAATTTAGATACTGTGTTAAATAAGAACCTAATATTGTTCTTGTAGCTTTCTATCAAGTTTGAAAACTAGGCTGTTCTGGCTGAGATAAGGGCCTGATGGTTATTATTGAGAGATTCTTTCCATGCTATTCGGAAGAACTCCAGCTTTTTTTTTTTTTGCCATCTTCGTTCACACTGTCTTTTGGACTGTCTTCACACTTTTGGCGACAATGTCTCTTTTTCATAAATTTTAATGTCTCAGATTCCCTTTTTTTAGTTACCCACAGTGATGCTTTCTTGTTGCTGATATTCAGCTTATATTTACATTTCAGCTTATATTTACATAATCAAGTAGTGCATCTTTTTCTGTAAAACAGTAGTTTTAAAATGATATCCGCCCCACAGTTAACATTTGGTGAAACCTCCCCTGGAGGGAATGACACTGAGTCTCTTCCTGTAATGTTTAACAAAAGACACTTGTAGAGGGATCTTGGGCACTTCTTCATGCAGAATATTTCAATGGGGGCCTTTCCATGTGTGCAGTTCACATTTTTGCCATACATGTTGATGGTGTTCTATTTTGGTCTCATCTGATCACAACAGACAATTACAATTGTACTTCCAATGACGCTTGATGTTTAAGTTCAGGTATTTTACGACAAGCAGATGGGAAAAGCGGTAGTGAAGCAACTTTCAGGTGGCCTGGCAAGAATCGATCAAAGTAAACTCCATGGGAAGTACAAAGTATGGTACTACCAGTTTATGCTGTACCACCGGGTGATGTGGCCGCTGAAAGTGTGCAAAATCTCTTTTAACAACAGCAAGTAGGATGGATGGGAAAGCCAACTCATACATGCGGAAGTGGCTGGGACTACCAAGATGCCTCTCAGAAACAAGCCTCTTTGGAAGGAACACTCTTCAGCTTCCGTTGCAATCCATCAGCCTGGGGTACATGCAGGAAAAGGCCAGGCTGGTTCTGGAGCTGAGAGAGTCCACTGATCCGCTAGTCAGGTGTGTAGATGCCCAGGTGCGCACCAACCGTAAGTGGAAGACCCAAGAGGAAGTGGACCAGGCAATCAGCAGGCTCCAACACCAGGAAGTCGTCGGCAGGATCCAGGCAGGATACACTGCACTGAGTTGGGGAGACACTCCGTGGCTCTGGTCCAAAGCCGACAGAAAACAGAGGAAGGAGTTGGGCATGGCAGAGGTGGCAAGGGTGGAGGAAGAGCGGTATAAGATCAAGGCTGTGTCTCAAGGTGCCAGGGAGCATGGACCACGTGGGCGACCATTGTTAACAGACCGATTAGTTGGTCTGACCTGTGGAGAATCCCACAAGCCTGGCTCAGTTTCATTATTAGATCCACCTACGATACTCTACCTTGTCCCCTTAACCTCCACCAGTGGTTCAGCACCGAAGAGTATTGCACTCTCTGCAATGCTCCCAACACGTCTCTCCAACACATCCTTACAGGCTGCACTATCTCAGGGGCGATACAGGTGGCGACACAACCAGGTCCTGAGGAAGCTGGCCGAAGTATTGGAGACCAACAGGCAGGAGGCGAACAGAAGTGCTTCACCACCATCAGGAAGCCACATCCAGTTTATCAGGGAAGGCAGGAGAGCTGAAGGCACTAAACCAAGAGCCCTAACACGACTCCTCGACCCTGGAAAGGAATGGGAGATGAGGGTCGATCTGGACAGGCAGCTCCAGTTTCCCCAAGAGATCACCCCAACATCACTCTGGCCTGACATAGTGGTGTGGTCCACTGCAGCCAAAACAGTGCTCCTCATTGAGCTGACTGTCCCATAGGAGGAGGGAGTAGAAACCGCCTTTGAGAGGAAGAGGGCCAAGTACTCAGAGCTGGCTGGAGTGCAGGGCAGCTGGCTGGAGGTCATCTATCCTGTGGAGGTCGGATGCTGAGGCTTTATCAACTCATCAACATCAAGCCTCCTTAGGGATATGGGAGTTATGGGTGCCAGGCTGCGGAAAGTAGGAAGAAACTGGCAGAGGAGGCAGGGAAGGGCAGCTTTTGGCTGTGGTTTAGGAGAAAGGATATGAGCTGGGGAACAAACAACTGATCCGAAGGCCAGCTGCGGGGGGTGGCAGGGAGACGTCCCTGGCACTGCTCCACCACCAGGAGACGTACCGGGGTAGGGGGGGAAATGTCAAGGATCGGTGGCCCCCGGCTGATGACCCTGCAGCAGGCCAAAGGGCACCAGTGGAGACGCATCAGGCAGAGATGCCTGGCAGGTAGCAACACCCCCCTGTACACTGCATTGTGTTGTTTGTTTTTTTGCCTTGCTCACCATTCTCCTCACTGTGCCAGGGGGTGGAATGCTCATGTGTCCTCTTCCTGGCAAATTTTCAACTGTTCCAGGTTTTTGAAACCTTTATTATGGCCTAATTGTGACTGCGACTAATGTATTTTTAACTGCTAATGTATTTTTATATCCATTACCTGCCTTGTGTAGGTCAACAACCATGGAACTTTCCTCAGACTCTGGTCTTCTACCTGGCCTGGGAGTTTAAAATGTAGTGTAGTGGGGTTTTTTGGTGAATATGGCCTTAAGTCTTTTTTTCTACTTACTGCATTCACATACAGTACAATACATACTGTGCATTTTCAAACAAACAATTAGTATTGGCTTAAATGATAGAAACAAATGAGACAGAACCGGTTAAAAACTTACAAATTTGAATTTGACACTGCTTCCCTAAAAAATGTACTACAATGCATGGTTGATGGGTCTTTTATAAGGTCCTTGCTGCAAAACATCTTAAACATCAGGAAGACAAAGGCACTGGTAATGTTACGGAGCCTCTGAGATGACCAGGGGGGGGAGCAAGTGAGCTCCCCCACCTTTGGTTTATATGAACAGCAAGCAAAGCTGAGCTCCAATACTATAATTTGATGGAAATGCAAATCATAGCATGGCATAATGGTGATAATAATGATGATGATGATGTAATACAGTTTTACACTGTTTTATAGAGAAATACTTTCTTTTCAAAATTTTAAAATGTATTCCTTCAGTCAAGGCAACTGTTAACTGCTGTGTATATACATTAGATCAGTAAAGCAAAGTGTGTTCATTTTTCTAGCTTAACACAGAAACATTTTTTTTTTTTAAGAAAAAAGAATCACATTTCCATGATATCAGTGTGGAGAGCTCCATATAATAGCTTACAAATTGAACGTTATTCTGTTCCCACATTGTTCAAGTTCAAGTTCAAGTAAGCGTTTATTGTCATTCCTCCATATACCCGTATACATTGGAATGAAATGACGTTTCTACAGGACCATGGTGCAACACACAACAATACAGCAGCACGGTATACAGGACTACATAAAATGCAATACACGACAGTGAGGACAAGTACAAATATACACTATACAGTAAATACACCGGACAATAAATACCCAAGACAATAAATAGACAGGACAATAAATACACAGGACAATGCACTAGACAATGCACAAAAACTAGACAGGACAACAGAACAATATTGAATGGAGTAGTTTGTAAACTGTCTGTGAACAATATTTGACTGGGGAAAGTGTCCCAGTAGCAGCAGGATGGGGAAAATGTCTATTAGCAGCATGACAGCATTATCTCAGAGGGCATAGTACTGTCCACGAGAAAAAGCTCCAATAAAGTGCAGGTGTGCAGTGACAGTCAAAGAGGTGTGTACGACTATCCTAGGGTGTGTGTTGGTAAGGGGTCTTAATCAGACCAGGTGGGTGTTGGAGGCCAGCAGTGTGTTGAGTAGTCTGACCGCCTCAGGGGAAAAAACTGTTGGAGAGTCTGGTGGTGGTGGCACGGATGCTCCACTACCTTCTGCCAGACAGCAGGAGGGTGACGAATCCATGAGAGTGGTGTGAGGGGTCATTCACAATGCTGGTGGCCTTGCGGATGCAGCGCTTGTGATGCATGGTGTCAATGGTGGGTAGAGAGAC
>JAOUQW010028574.1:0-10949 GCA_028565825.1 Olivaichthys viedmensis
AATGAACTCAATCTACTGTAGAATAAGTCTGTAATGTAATGAAACGTGGAGAAGGAGAAAGGGGTGTGCAGACTTTCTGGCTTGACTGTATACTATATTTATTTTGTAAATTTTTAATACTGGCATTATGTCAGATAAAACTACAATGGCTTGAGCAGAATAATCACACATATCATATCTAGATATCATAGTATAAACCCAATGTAAGACTATTTTCTTGCTTTTGCCCCCAATGTGATGCATTGTGGCTGACTGCGTGAGGGGAAGAGTTACTCTGTAAATGTTCAGCATTCTGTAATTTGTCTGCCTCTGATATATCTGTTTTGGTTGTCATTTCTCAGTCCTCACTTTGTATTGTGATGTAACCTGTAATCGGTTATCACTATTTTCATGACTCTAGTGACATAGTGAGTCGTCTTAACAACACACAACACGCCACTCATTGTTGTTCAGTTGTTCAGAGACTGCATGACTGTGACAACTCATCTATCTATGTGATATACACGCTTTAATCAGTAATGTCGATGATAACTACTTTTAAAAGCTGCTTATGAACTACTTTCTAACCATTACTACATAAATTCTAGAAGAAAATTATCAATAACAATTTACCTTTAGGTGAATAATGAATAATTATATACATGTGCATTTATTATTGAACCAGTTTGGTACTTCTTACCACTATGATGTTACTTATTAGCATTAAGTATTGAAGCATACCTGGTATTTTTAACATTAGTTGTACTTACATATTCAACTTGCACAAAATATTACTCACAACTCATTGTTGCCTATTCAATTATACTTAATTTATAGTCATTATGGCACCAAGTACTGATGTTAAAACCAGGTAGTTTTCACACAAGTTACTATGTATTTTAAAATCCAATATGCAAAGTATGTACAAGAAGTTACTTGTGCTACCAAATTCTCACTGTTGTGTATTTGTTAAGTGTTAAGTCTAAATCACCCAAAAACCTTTTAGAAACATTATGACCTGACCTGATATTTGCATTTGGTGATTTATTCATTGTGATCAATAGATCTAACTGAGATTAGCTTGTATGGAATGTTGTTTGAGATTTTGTTGAGATGTTGTTTGACAAACATTAAGTCTGCGCAGTTATAGCACACACATACCCAATGCTACTATCCAAGCTACAAGCAGGCAGGTATTTATCACATCCAATAAAGGCAGGAAAAATAATAGATTTTAATGACGATGATTTTAATAGTATGCTACCATTTACGGCTCACAAATTCTGCAGACAGCACCTGATAGAACGACTCCCTGATGGTGGTGAAGATCCATTATCTAGCTTATCTTCTCCTACTGTTTCACCTCACTCTCCTGTTGCAACTAAAAAAATAAATAAATTAAAAAGACTCTTATTTTGCAACTTTGGAAAATCAAACTCTTTTTGATCCAAACTATGTTCTTTCTTCCTTTTTTAAATGCCACTTTTATACTAGAAACTAAAGGGCACATAGCAAACCCCATATAGATTTTGGCAGTTCTTAATGATGAAATGGCAGCAGGTGTTTTACCCGACTTTTAGTTGGCTTTTTAATACAATCTTGTAAAATCCGCATTTTGTAGCGGTGTGCGTGCTGCTCATTTAAACAAAAAGATTTCTATAATAAGCAGCTTGCACATCATTACAAAATACAAATTTTGAAAGAGTGTAACAAAGCTCCAACTGAAAGTCAGATAAAACAAATGCTGCCATTTAATCATTAAGAGCTGCCAAACGTAGGCTAGTAAAGTGATTCTAGTGAATATCAGGTAAAATATTTGTAGGAATTTAACCAGAGGTCTCTTAGTATATTACATCATTTGTGGATTCTAACAACATTTTCCTATTATAGAGGGCTCATGAAGGCACCCTCAGAACCTTCTGGTACTCTGTGAGTGTTCTGATCCCATCCGAACCTATTCATGCTCCAGTGACAAATGTGACAGGATAGGCAGCAGGGTGTTCACAGCATGTTACTTTTTGCTTATGTAATTATCTTGAAGAGCGGGGCTTTTATATGTATAGAGTGTGTGTACTGGCGTTGTGTTTAGTCAAACTGAGAGACCTTTGATCTCTCTTTTTTTGTCAGTGCCTGAGGAACTCTTTTCAACTACAGAGGTCCCCCATGAACTCACCCTCCACTGCACTTCTCTGAATTAGTTTGCCCTCTTCTCAGTTCCCTTCAATTTCTCTCAGTATTTATTTGAATTTGTCTTAGTATTTGTTTTGTTCCCTTTTATCAATTTTTAAGCACCTTAATTAAATTTGCTTTTCATCTTTTAGCGTTTAATATAATTGTGCAGCTTGAGTCAGTCATTGGGGCATTTAAGGAGAAATAAGTTGCATTTTCTATTACAATTAATTCAATCCATAAAGCTGTAGAATGATGAAACTTGATGAAATTCTGAAGGGACATCACTCTGACTATGTATCTATGGTTCATTTTATATGTTAATTTATTTGTATATCTGTATTTAACAGAAATACAATTGGCTAGCTAATCATGGAGTATGAGTATAAAAAATTAACCTGTAGGTTAGATCTGATCTGTCTTTTATATTGACAGTTAAAAGCATACAACTCAAGACCCAACACATGTGACTTGTCATGCTTGTAAGGACATCTGTGACCAATTGTGATTTGCCAAATTGGAGCCTGTAAGTGTAATGGTTGATTGTTATGCTCTGCTGTGAGTGTATAGGTCATGCAGCTCCATACAGGCTGTCATTTACAAAAAGCCATCCAGCTGTGTGTGTGGTATATACATAATGACTGAATTACATCTTTGCTTTCTGGATGGACTACTGGCAAGCTCTGATTTGTTTCTAATTAGCGAACAATGTGTTAATTAGCTTGGTATCCGAATATTGTGCTTCAGAATATTTTTGAATTCTGAAGCACAGAATGAATTGTGCTTCTGAAGCACAATTCTCCACCAATCTGTCTCTCTCTATTAGCTCCTGTTCCTCTCTGGTTGGCCTGCTGCAGCCGCTGTGTGCTAGTGGATGGGATAAAAGGAGTTGGTTAATCAAATCACTCGCTGAGGGTGAAGCCATGTTCCTTTACTCCACCTGTGTCCTACTCTTAATTTGTGAGTGCAGCCCACACCTTCAACTAAATGGTATGGAGAGTGATTGTGGAACTGTGGTAGGGAGGGCAAAACTCTGAGAACTTGGGCTGGAGTTCTGGGTGGCTTCTGCTTAGCGCGAGACAGCCAGGCCCCCAAGAACTCGGAGTTAAATTGGTCATGCAGAGGTCCAATATTCCAATCTGCAGCTCAAAGCCTTAACCACTGAGACACCACTGACAACTGAGGTCCTCCATCTTTATCTGGATGTAGCTGTAGCATGTCTAGGAGGAGCTACTGGTGAGGTTACAGTTTAGAAGTGTGATCTGGAAGTCTTTAGAGGAGACGTGAAGGGATCAACTGAAAAACCTTCTTGAGGAAGTTTATCGAGGCATGTTTGACTCATGGAGTAGAAGGGTGAAAGCAGAAACTCGAGTTGGTGTGGTAGTTAAGAAATGTTATTAGGGTCACGGATGTGGGGTGTTCTTGTGAAATGTGAATATTTAATCAATTATCAGTGTGTTAGGATAACTGTGCCTGTCCTTTCAAGCCCCCCAAAAGCAGGAAGATGATGGGGTAGGGCTCCCATGGGTTTAGGGTTTGCCTAACTCGAGAGGGTGATTTTGGGGGGTCGGAGAGGGATGAATAGGAAAGGGGGTTGGGATGAATAGGGGAGGGGGTTGGGATAAATGGGGAGGAAGTTTGGATGAATGGGGTTAAGGATGAATGGGAGACATTGGGATCGAGGTAAAATAATGCAGTCGTTTAGAAAAGGGGCTGCGATCCTGGAAGGTAATGGAGAAAGTGGCTGTAATCCTTGCAAGAGAGCCTGAGTGAGAGCGTCTTCGAACCTTGAGGTAGAAACTGGGGGAGAGCTTATGCTGTTAGTGAGAGGGAAACTGAGTGAGTGCCTGTGGGCTTTGAGAGAAAGAGAGCGGGAGAATTTGGATGAGAGCACCTGGCTCTTGAGAGAGAGAGACTGAGTGAAAGTGACTGTGGGCTGGGAGAGAGTAGGAGAGGCTGAGTGGGGGTCTAAGTAAGAGTGGCTGCATGCAATCCTAGAGGGAGAGAGAGGAGAAGAGAAACTGAATAGGAGATGGTGCGGTCCTTGAAAGAGGGACTGAGTAAGGGCGTCGGTGAGCCTTGCGAGAGAGAGAGATACTGAGTGAGTGTTATGTGGTTTGAGAGAGGGATTGAGTTGGGCATCAGAGGTCGTTGAGAGAAAGACTGTGTGGGGACATCTGCGGTCCTTGAGAGAGATTGAGGGTGTCGGTGGTCCTTGAGAGAGAGACTGGGTGAGGGCGTTGGCGGTCCTTGAGAGAGTGACTAGGTGAGGGTGTCTGAAGTCCTTGAGATAGACTGGGTGAGGGCGTCGGCGGTCCTTGAGAGAGACAGGGTGACGGCGTCTACGGTCCTTGAGAGAGAGAGAGAGAGAGAGAAAGAGAGAGAGAGAGAGAGAGGGTCTGAAATCGTGAGAGAGGGGCTAAAATCATGAGAAAGAGAGGGACTGGAATCATTGGGAGTCAGAAGGGTCAAGAATGTTGAGAGGTAGGGGCTGGAGTCATTGAGAGACAGAGGGACTAAGGTCATTGAGAGAGTAAAAGGGGCTGAAATCTTACTATGTAATGTAGTTTAATGTGATCTAATGTAATGGAATAAAAGAGGGGCTGAAATCTTTGAGAGAGATCATGGAGAATAAGAAACTGAGAAGGAGGGCCGAGGTGCTGTGAATGAGGGCTGGGTTTGAGGACGGGCGGGAAAGAGGTTTTGTATAGGGAGCATTAGGAAGAAAACAGATATTGCTGGGATGCAGGGATGAGGATAGCGTGAGAAACAGAGGAAAAATGAGAGTAGAGAAAACCTGAGTGCTAACTAATTTGCATGCAGAACGATCAAGCGGCATTCCCTTGTCCTTAAAATTTTTCTTAGCCTTGGCTGCGTTTGAGTTAGAAATGCGGGAAGCAGTGCTGAAATGAGGAAGCAAGCAAGCTCTGCAGAGCTTCGAAGCTTGGTTACCTAGATGGGTGTGGAGCTAATGGGAGCAATGGCTGGCTAGGACGCGGTGCTGCGCGAAGGTATCGAGCAGGGAAGATCAACGAGTGCCGACCGTAGGAAGCTCTTCGTCCAATGTGTCGATATTGATTTTCGAGGTAAGCGAGGAAACGTTTGATACGAACAGAAGCGTTTGCATTTGGTGCGGTCAGAGCGAGGCCGCGTAATGCGGAAACTCCGTCACGAGCATCGGAAGGGGAGAGATGTGAATTCATAGGAAGTTGGATAGAAAGAAGGTGGCGCTTCAGGCGTGGTTTTTCTCCCAAACTTCAGTTATTTCATAACTCCATTATTGGTTACACACTAATGTGCCTTATCAAAGGCTTGCTAGGCCTGCTTGGACACAACCTGGATAAAAACATGGTGTCTCACAGTGCTTGAGTCTTCTCCTATCTTATATATACCATGTGCCCCTTAACATTCATCATATTAATACGTTCCATTTCTAGATAAAAAATCTGTAAATATATTCTAGGTGTTTCACGACAATACTGTAATATTTATTGTCTGAAGTGCAAAAGCCGATACCAGCACAGTATCCCTACACTGGAGGAGTGGATTCTTACTCTATATTAAAGATCTATCAAAAATATACATTTTGTAAAATAATTTTGCCTGTGAAACGGAATATTTGAAGCTCATTCAATAAGAGCAGTGATAACATGTTCTACTGTTGTGGCGAATAGAGCTTTAGGGTATTTTCAAATGAATAATTAAACATTTGTTTGTGTATATGCACATGATAGTGGCTATGGTGGGTCATTTGATGTATTATCTTAATATTTAGGTATGCACTTAGTTTTATTCACTTATGACCTTTTTCTCTGTGTATTTATCTCATATGTTCCTGGGTTACAACACTTGTCTGTAGGTAGGCCTACATATAAAAGTAACAGAACAACATTGGACAATTATAATGTGCTAATTAGTCATTTTTTTATGTTAGTAACCACATCTAGTATACAATGTGGTCTTGTCAACTACCATTGGGCCTAAGTTTTAGAAAACGAAATGACGGAGCACATATTCTTGACAGAAGAAGGCAGAATAATCTCTTGTGTTATCTTTCAGCTTTCAGCATCAGTTGTATTCTTTAAAGGAAAAGGAACTGAAAGCATTTGTGTTCTTTGTTACGTAAGTGACAGCTTCTGTGAATAAACAGATGGTAAAATCTAAAAAAAGAAGAAGAAGAAGTTTTCAAGTAACAGAATTATATTTTTGCAAATTGAACTTTTTTCTGTGTAATCTCAGTGTATGTACCTAATTTATTCTTGGGTAATGAGACTTGTCTGTAGGTAAGCTTACATGTAAAAGTGTAAAGGTAACAGAACAACATTGGATGATTATAATGCACTAATTAGTCATATTTTCAGAGATTTCGGAGAATTACAGTATCTAATGTGAGCTGCAATAACAGATACTTTAACTGACCATTTAAACACAAAGCAGCTAAGAAATAAAGTAGAAATGTGTAAATTAGTATTTTCTAGCTCAGATACCACCATTTTAGTAGAACTACTTTATTGTTTTGGCATGTTGTTATGTTGATTTTGCTCTTTATCTACAAAAATGTTAGTTACGCTGCAATGACTTGTTAATTACTTACTACCACTACAGTTACAAATTTTTTAGTCTGAAAAATTACTGAAAACTTTACCTTTAGAGATAATTTTGACATGTTACCATTATTTTACCAGTTTGTTACTGACTTGTTACCACTACAGTTACTGACTAATTATTTAGTCATGACTGGAAAATCAACATGTAGAGGTAATTGTGACATGGTACCATTATTTTACAGTTTTATTACTGACTTGTAATGCTGTAATTACTAACAAAATATTTAACAACAACTAAGAAATTAATTACAATTATTACCATCATTTTACCATTTTCTTACCAACCTGTTACCATTAAAATTACTGAATTATTATTTAGTAACAACTAGAACATTTATATTTATGTACAACTTATTACATTGGTATTATCATGTCATTACCCATTTATAACATATATATAATGTGTTACCACATTAATAAACTATTAATTTCAGAATTAATAACAATAAGTCATGTTAACAAAGTAAGTAACACTTATTTATTAATTAATGTTTGTTCAAAGGTTAACAAAATAATGAACACTTGCATTGACTAATATGTATTGCTTCCATGACTAACAGTAAATCCACAATGACTAATATTCACTAATGCCTTAATTTATATATTATTTGTGGTTAATTCAAGGGAGGCTGAATGGTGGGTTACAATAAATAAACCCAATGACCTAAGTTTAGTTGACTATCAACTATGTCAGTAATGTTGTAATTTAATTTATGCCAATTTATATGAACTTATGTATAGTCATGGATGGTGTATTAATGTTGAAGTTCTTGGCTTGTTGATGGTAGTTACCTTAGGAACCTACCTAAGAAGTGTTACCATTTTTTTCTTCTTTAAACACTTTGCATTATTTGTTTGGGTGAACTCCAAATTACTATTATACTTACACAAATTAACAAATAGAACATTTTAATAAATCCTTTTTGAGAATCTTAGTAATGACACATAACTGTAGAAAGTGGAAAATATAAGCAGCAGAGCTTTGTTCAGCACTGGGATCGTGTATATCTACAGCAGGAGCCAGCCTGTTTATGTCACTTGCAGTAGTTATCTTGTCATTTGGAAACCACAGAGATTTTTTTGTTTTAGAAAACTACCATCCTGACTGCTGTGTAAAGGGAAATGTATAGTGTTAGCCTACTGCTGGTTTGTTGGCAGAGCTAATAACCATGCATAATGGGGAGAGTGTCACATAAAGGTGAAAAAGGGATTCTTTCAATATTTTTAATACATGTTCTATATATGGTCAAAAGGCAAAATTACAAACCATTCATAGTCTGCTATCTTATTTGGGCCAAACAACAGTGTGCAGTTAGAGTGGTAAAACTATTAATAAAGACAAACACAACATGCTTTTTATTATACCTGCAAAAGCAAAACTCATAATGAAGATTAATTTCTCTATTCTTGTCTGTATCAGGATGGATGCTGGTGGTTGATTTTTTTTTTTATACTATGGTGACTTCAAATAAATGCCTAGACTATTACAGCCACTCAAGTACAGACAATTTTTTTTTTACTGTTATAACTCTGCTAGCTATAAAGAACTGAAATGACGTAGTGCAGTGCGAGGTGGTCATATCCATGCTAACGTTAGCTAACCCAGTTTAGTGGAGAGGGTGCTAGTAGTACTACATTTAGCTGAATGATTATCTGAATGAAGCAGTATGTTTGCGTGAATTTGTATATTTCTTCTGATCGTGACAGACTGAAGCTTAGTAGCAAACTGTTATGTTGCCGGAGCATATTCCAGTCACTCCACTGCAATATTCAGTGCTAGCTAATGCTAGCCAGCTTGCTAACCTTAGTTTGATAGGATTTCTGAGAGGTTTTCAGACAATTATAATTTGAGTACAGTAAAAATAGCAATTTTTTTCCAGCACCAACAACAGTGTGCAGCTTAAAACACTGTATCCCTTTTCAAGATTTTGTTAGCAGTTTTCTAGTTAGCTCGATCACTAATGAAGTTCATCAGCCTATAGCAACATTTAACCAGGTATGCTGTACAGGATAACTAAAAGTTATCTGAGCCAAATAGTTTTCTTAGATATAAATAATTAAAGCTACAATTATTTTAGAAACAGGGAGAGAGATTGATAGACTAAACTGCAGCAGTCGACATTGTGTCAGCCCTGCCTGTCACGTCGAGTCGGGAGGCGAGCGACAGACACACTCGCATAGCTGCTTAACAACATTTATTATGACTACATTTTAACATCAAACAGGTAACATTCACGAAAAACACTTCGGCATGACATTAACAACAAAAGACAATCAGGACTGAAACACGGGGGTACTTATACACAGACTAATCAGGGAAACAAACGAGACACAGCTGGGCACACTTCACATGACTAGACAGGGCAGGGCTAGACAGACAGCACAACATAAGCACTTATCGCACGTGGTGCTCATTGTCATGGTGACTGCATCGCACAGTCACATGCACAGCTGTGCACGGCGGAGCGCCCGTGACAGAACTCCCCCTCTAACGTGCGAACATCAGCACTCAAGGGGAGGTCCTGGGCCCGTGGGCTCAATGTCCTTGTCCGGATGGATGAACAGAGGCCGGCATTACAGGGGAGACAGACAGACTTCCCCAGCGAAGCCCGGGAGTGGAGAGCAGACACCAACCATACGGGCAGGAGGCGGGAGCGGAGCAACCTCACTGCTGGTCCACGGAAGTACATGGACGGCCTCGGTGGCTGTTAGCTCCCCCCAAAAAAATTCTAGGGGGATTTTCTCCTCCACTCCTGGGAGGCTTGTGACCCGGACTGGATGTGTGCCGAGCGGCTGCTGTGGCTGGCTAGGAGATGTGGCTAGCTGCCGCTGTGCGACGAGCAACGCCACGGCGGTGGCAATGAAGGCGAGCTGAGCCTGCCGCTGCTCGCTCTCCCGGCTCAGCTCGGCCAAGTCCGCTGCTTCCACGGTGGGGGCGAGCTGCCCTGGGGTGGTGACACACTCGCATAGCCGCTTGGCAACATTTATGATGACTACTTCTTAAAATCAAACAGGTAACATTCACGAAAAACACTTCGGCATGATATTAACAACGGAAGACAATTAGGACTGAAACATGGGGGTACTTCTACACAGACTAATCAGGGGAAACAAACGAGACACAGCTGAGCACACTTCACATGACTAGACAGACAACACGACATAAGCACTTATCGCACGTGGCACTCGTCGTCATAGTGACCGTCACACGTACAGCTGTGCACAACGGAGCGTCCGTGACACTGCCAAGTGGAAATATGCATGAATCATAGTAATAACAACTTCTTTACCTTAGTTCATTCACTTCTTGACTCTCCTCCCATCTGTCTCCTCCTGTTGCATTAAGGCAAGCGAGTTATATCGAATTGATTAATTATTTTGTTATCTTTGCAATGTAGGTTTAAATATTTTTTTTCATATTAGAATGGGCCTACAGGAAAGAGTTCATATTGCAGTAAATAACAAAGGTGTCTGAGTAAAAGTAGCCATTTGCTTTTGAAAATGTAGTGAAGTAAAATGTAAAATTACCATAAAGATTTATAATCAAGTAAATTAAAAATATTCCTAAAAAGTACAGTAATGCAGTTATTCTATTTTTCTATTGCTCTTTGTACTTCTATACTACTACCAATGTCTAGAGTAACAAAGCATTTCTACTTCGTTATTATACACCACTCAACAAATATATGCTTGTATAAGTCTTGTGGTGTCGTGCCTGGCTGTTTTTTTTTGCTTTAGAAGTCAAGACACATGTACCACTGCACAGATGACAATGCAGGCCAAGAGTATTCAAGAATAAAAGGCAGTCCAGTGAGAAAAAGAGTTTGTAATCTTAGACAGTTTTAGTACATGCTTAATACACAGTGGTAGGATTTCTTCAGGAGGAGAGGAGAAATAATTCTTCCCGGATACGTCATAACTTGGTGATTGATTGCTGTAGGTAAAGTGAACTGTTCGAGATATGTTTTGCAGTCTATGATCTGATGGGTGTGCACACAGACAGTTATCGTTTCTGGAACATTTATTCCTAAATAATGTGACCAGTAGAGGATTTTTCTGTTTTGTTGCTTGCTTAACCCCTTAAACTCACGGCTTATAAGGTATTTTTTAGTAACTACTGTCACGCGCCCGGCTGAGCGCGAGACAATAGCGTGGCGGTTGCCATGACGACAACCGTCACGTCCCCGTTTACGT